>CM021100.1:322667781-322892894 GCA_007115665.2 Sequoiadendron giganteum | reverse complement strand
ACTTATTGGAGAAAGAGATATGTAGTATTGGAGGTTCGTAGAAGATTTGTCTGCCATAATGCATAGAAACAGGGAAACCGGATGAATTAGGGTTAAAGAATTTTTTGCAACAAAAGGGGTTAGTTATGAAACTAATAAAAGGTCATTTCTATTCTTCATTTGTCACTTTGCATTTGGATAAAAGAATTTTGGAGAGTTGTAAGGCGAACTTTGGCAATTTGAGGCGAGAATCAAGTGTGGAAGTGATTCAACAAACAAATTCCGATCCGAAAAAAAAGGTATTTACTAGAAAAAATTGTGAATTTTTTATTTGGTCGAAATGAATACTCCTTTGGTAGTTGAAGTTAAGGACAAACCTCGTCCCAAATTCAAATGGAATCCTTACAAGTCTCTTGAGATCGATCCTTTAGGAGCATTTTCATCTGTTTTGTACAGAGTGTTACACACAAAGGATATTAGGGTTTATATTCATGTGAATATTGAAGAACTAGGTAGTTGACAACTGTTGAATCTGTATAACAATCACATAATTGGAGAATATTTCTATGTGAAGCTAGAATACAAAAACCCTAGAAGAGAAAACATTCACTCAGATTGTGAAATTTCCCATGTTTGGAGAAAATGAATGGGTCTGGTATATCTTGAGTAGAGTGCATGTAGAATTCATGTGGCTAAACATACCGTTCAAGATAACAAGAGAAGTTATTATTGTTGTTACAAGCTTGTTTTCTTCTAGTGGATTGCATGTTTTGAAGTCGGTAAAGAATCAAACAGTTACTGATGCAATCGGTTCTCAATATGATAGAAGGGCAATGACAATTGATGGCATTGCTGATGTAGAGGTCAATTTTTCTTCTATGGTTATTGGGTACAAGATTTATCACTCCAACCGAGACAATTATGTGTCCAATACAATAATTTATGTCACCTATCACATGGTGAAAGAAAATGCAAAATATGATCTTCGTGAACTACTGAGGATTCAGCTAATGGAAAATCTTGTAAAGATCAAGAAAGATAAGAAAAAATATTTTGATTATGGTAATTTTATTTTATTCTTATTCTTTTATTTCATGGGTGAGGTTCCAAGATTTCAAAAGATTCATTGGTAAAAGGACAATTCAGTAGCCACTCAGATTAGAGACCTACTTCACCAATTTGAAGACACCAACACAAAGAATGCATCTATATGGGGATACTTTAAAAGCTTTCAGAATATGATGCAAGCCAAAGAGAGGATTCCTACTTCCATTGTAGAGAATTACAAGGATACAATTTGTTTCATGGTAGATATTGATCAGTGTATGATGGAAGCTATTGATCCTAGAATAGTCTAGATCATGCCTATGGGGTATGAAGTTGAAGAGAAAATTATGGATGTGTATACACAACACTTACTAAGTAAACCTCTAGATCTGGTAGAAGAGAGGTTCAGTACCTATGTAGAGAAGGACATACAAGTGCACAATGAGCTTAAGAAACCTGTGGTAACCAAAAGAGTTAGAAAATAGGTAAAATTACTTGTAGAAAGTCTAGGAATATCTGCAGAGAAATTAAAAGAAGCTGAAGTAGCAAAGCAAGTAGCTAAGGAGGAAGCAAAAGCTTAATCAGCTGGTCTAGCAACATCATTTTCCTGAGCTAGATCAACTAGAAGCTTGGTATCCTATTCAACCCATACATCACAATCAATCCTTGTGAAAATTGAATCTAATGGATTTGGTAAGGATGGAAAGAGGAGGAAAGATAAAAGCAAAAGATTCCATGTGGCAGTATTTGAAGATGAAGAAACAGAGCCTGATGAAGGAGTCAAAGAAATCAGGCATCAAGGCACCAAGGCAATAATAGTTACAAAAGGAAATACCTCCAATGGAGATGACCAAGCAAAGAAGAAGGCAAAGACTAACAAACCTGGTATGTCAATGGAAGCAGTTGAAAAATCTTTGGTTAAGGATGGAAATATCAAACCACTTTGCAAATGGTATGAATCCTTTAGTAAATCTAATCAAAGAATTCTTGAAGAGGCAACAATAGAACATATCAATATTTCCAATAAAGTTTTGATTGAAATAATGCCTAATCTACCTAAAAGTATATATGACATTCTAGAAATGAGGAGACTTAATGCTAGAATAGAAGAAGAATAGATGAGATAAAGAATTCTATCAGAGATATGTCTGGTAATGTCAATGGATGACATGCAAGCACTCCTGAAAAGCGATAATAAAGAATTCAAGAGAAAAACAAGGGTAAATAAGCTCATGATTGGTCTAACTGATGAAGTCATAAAAGAAACTAAGCAAATCCTGAGGAATATATTGCTAAATGATAGAATTGATGTTGTTGCTGAGGAAACATATGTTGAGGATGTTCCCTCTGGTCTGGGAGAAGAAGAATAAGAGAAAAAAGATGGAGTTGAGGATACTTTAATTCCTCCTATAGTGGATAACACAAAAATTCCTATAGAAGTTGAGATACCTGAAAATGTATCAGTTGAGAAAGCAGAGATCCATGAAGACAAATCAGAACCTGCAACTGAAGAAGCAATAGTTGAAGGAAAGATAGTTGATGTGAAGGCAATTCCAGTAGAAGTGAGAGACATTGTTGAGGCAGTGAAGAAATTTTTGATAGAACAAAAAGAAGAAATTAATCCAGAACTGATTGAAGGTCCTATTGACCTATCTACTTTGAGTCCAATTCAAAAAATGAAGGCAACTTCATTTTTTCAAGCAAAGCTAGAGAAGAACTACTGAAGTCCCATATTGAGGACAGTGAACTTTTGAATCTTGCATCTGGAGTCTTGGAAAAGATAATGCCCACTCATGTGAAAGATCTGACCGGTTCCTCCTCTAGTGAATTCAAGAAACTTATTAACTCTATATGCACTCACTTTGAGTCACTTGACAAATCAGCTATGGTGAAAGTACAAAAATAATTTGATGCTAAAAGGTTTAGTGGATTGAAAGACATTATTGTCAAAGATAAAATATTTTTAGCTACATGTGTGAAGAATGTATAGAATGCTTTGTTAGAAGGTGGAAAGATTTACAAATCATGTTTGTCTTTTTCAAAGTTTACTAAAGCCAATGCGAAAAAGGCTAAGGATCTAGAAAAATAGTTAAGTACTATTTCTAAAGAATTTGATCCTTTAACTAGTGGTATTGGAAAAAAAGAAGGTGAAGTGATGTCTTTTCTTGAAAAAATAAAAATATTGAAGCATGAGAATGACAAAATTATTGCAAGAACATGTGAACTTAGAGGCATAATTAGTCCAAAAATTGATATATTGTCAAGCGCTCTAAAGGAAGGAGAAGACACTATGGTAGTTGGTGATCCAACCAACTTGGAATCTACAGAGACACAATCCTACCTGATTTCTGGCCATATAACAATCTTGGAGAGTCTAAAAAGGGTCTGGCACATAAATCTGATCCAGCTGAAGAAAGATTTTGTAGACATTTTTTAGTTTATGTAAGTTAAAGAAGCATGTTTGTATAATAGATTTGATTGATTGATCCATTTTTGGTATGTGGTTCCCTGCCTTTTCCATTGATGTCAAAGAGGGAGAGTAGTTGAGTGAAAAATGAATAATCATCTCAAGGGGAGAGTTGTATTTTTGGAATTTTGGAGATGGCAGTGCAGTTTATCTTGGTATTGATCTAACACATAGTCATTTTTCACTAAGTTTTTCTATCAATGCCAAAGGGGGAGATTGTTGGCAAGAGATGTTGCTAGTATCACTTGGTGTTGTTATTGATGGCAACCCTAATCATTGAATAGGTACACACATCATCATTCCATCATACCAACAAATAAATTGAAGATTGACAAGGAAGAACAAAGCATTTGGTACTTCAGTGTTCATCAATATGTATGAAGACTTTATGTTATTTTTTTGTGTTGCGCATCTCAGGAAATGTATTCTAGTAAATTATCTTTGATATTATTGAAGCGTAGTGGTTTTTATCGATCCTTGTGCAAGTTTGATGATCCGATTGAGTAATTCTCTATTTTACCAGTACTGGAGCCGACTTCATGAATGAAATATGTCGCAGATGTATGAGAAGTAATTATTTAAGTATTTTTGTGTTTGTACATCTTTTTTTGGGTCCTAGCCAAGTCGGAAAACATCTTTTTTTGGGTCCTAGCCAAGTTGTTTCCGACTGTTAAGGATATGCATTGCATATTTCTTATGATTTAAGTTGGCAGTTGTAATTATTTTTGTGTTTTATTAAAGCCGACAAAGTGTAATTGAATTCTATGTTGTGGATATATATATATATATGAGATCAATCATATCATTTTGGTGTGAGTATGAAGTGTGTGTGATGTGAATTGTGAATAAGAGTAGAGCAGAACAACGATAATGTACAGTTTCACTTGCGCATAAGGATCTTTGTTGTGAGTGTGAGCAAAACATAGCAAAAGTGTAGAATCAGTCTATAGGACAACAGATCAAATATTGTGCCTAACTGAAACTATAATCAGGAATACGTAGATGCTATTTTTCTTAGTTCAAACTCTTAGATGGTTTTAATCTGATTTTCTTTGTAAGGAAGTGATCCTTCCCTTTGAGCAGTGAGCTCTAGGCAGTGTGCCTGAATGCAAGTGCATTCCCCTTATTTTAATCTTCATTTGATTATACTCATATCATAAGTGTGGATTGTCCATCCATCGTTATTCTTCCCCTAACAAGGTTTTCACATAAAAATCTTGGTGTTATGGTGTTGTGTTTATTTTCATGTTTATGCACTATGGTTGAATGTTGTTAATGCTTTAAGATAAAGGTTGATAAAGTTAATTTTTGCACAACACTGATTCACCCCCTTCTTAGTGTAGCTTGTTTCCAAAATTTTCCACCCATGTGGAATGTCTGACTTGGAAGATGATCCTTGTGGATAATAGCTTATGTACTTCTTTGTAAATAATAGGTTCTAGTAATGCATTGACAGGGCGTTGTCGATGTCGAAATGGTCTTACGCCTAACTTAAGAGGAATAATGTGTGTGATGATCGATGTTTCGTACATTTTCAAATCCTTGTAACTCCAAGCAACTACATCATGATACTTCCACAAAGCATCAATGATCCCTTTCTTCTCTTCTGGTGTGCACACCTTACCAATGAACACATTCTTAACTTCTTTGATTGTTCCAAGGTTATGGGTGTCACATTGATTGTTGATGGAGTCCTTCTTTGCTTGTTGATCCTTATCTTTGATCTGATCCAAACCAAATATCCGCTCAATTTGGACCATACCTCTAGGAATAGTATTGGTCTTGAGGTTAATGACCCCTTCTAATCTAACTAATCCTCTTTGGGCTTAGTCTCATCAATTATCTAAGTTGTAAATACATCAAAGTTGGTGATGAAATCCAAGATGTGTTTATCATCATTGAACACTTGAAAGCTGGCAACGTTGTCTAGCAAAGACGGGGTGGAGGTGAGCTCAACAGTGAACCTTTTGAGACAATACAATGATAGAGGTTGGAGGGTGTTGACTACTTGAGCCAAGGCATTAGCGGTATGATTTTGGGAGCGAGGGACCAACTGAATATTAAATGCATCTAATCTCTCTAAAAGGTCCCAAACCCTAAGCCTATAATTAGTTAGCCTCCTATCATGACAAGAATACAATTTCCTGACTTGTTTCACAACTAATTCCAAGTCACCAAAGACTTGTAACATTTTGACCATTTTCCTTAAGTCCATCAGAAGACCAAGAACCAATGCCTCATACTCTACTACATTATTTGTGCAATAGAACTGAAGTCTTTGAGCAACAAAGTATGACTTACTCATTGGGTTGATCAATTTGAAACTGTCTCTGGCTCCTTGCTTGGATTTAGACCCGTCAAAGCATAATGTCCAAAACTTGGAAAAATCCTAGATCTTGGAACCCGCAGATTTTTCTCTTATAGCTGGTGATTCCTTCCCTTCAATGACCTTGGGAGGTTGTGTGGGTTCATCATGTCCTTGATCTGATTATACCACATGAGTTTCCCCTTTTAGGGTGACATGTCCTTTAATGTGTTTAATTGTTGTTTGGCATAGGCAACATTCAAATTCTGAGTGGGCAGTATTGTGTACCCTGCACCAATTGGGTAACATGAGCTCTTGAAAATTCATTCTTGCGCCTAGACTGAGTTGATCTTGCACGTATTTCTCCATGAAATATTGGAAGCTATCCGACAGTCCAAGACTACTGTCATTGTAGGAGTCTTCATCATCTAACCCAATCAAAATATCGATGCTCTGGGGTGTATAGGCAATGTTGATAGATGGATTGTATAGTACAAGAAGAACCTCTTCAATGACTTCTTCTTCACAACATTCTTGTTCATCTGGGTATGCCATGGGGCAGTAATTCGCCAGCTCAATTTCAGTGAACAACACCTCATTTGTATTGTTATACTTTGTAATCATGAATTTAATATGTGGTTCCCAATCTATACGGATTTGGTTTGGTAGCCCTTTCCATGGCAGCCATAGGTGGGAATAGTATACGTTCAATGTCTATGTGAAATCCCTTCCTCAAATGATACCGTAGGTGTCGAGGATATCAACAACTTGAATATAAATAATTTTTTGCACCCTCAGGTCCACAACAATCTGCATAGGTATTTTATTGATTTCACCAACTATGTTGATCTTTACCTTATCCAATTGTGTCCCCTTGTGTTGAGAGGGAGTCAAAACTATCCCCAAGGATTTGCACACTACTAAGGGCATGACATTGACAAAAGCTCCTGAATCAAGCAAATGGTTATGTGAATTCCTTCCAAATATCCTCATGGCGGTCAGGAAAGGGGGAATCTCCAGCTTTCCTTGAAACAACCCTCCTGAAATGTCAACTTGGGCTACCTGACCCTTATCTTTATCATTACCTTTGTTTTGGGCTTGGGTCTGATCCGGTTCTTTAGCAGGTTGTCTGTTGGCTTGCTGATTTGAAGGCAGGTTTTCCTTCTTGTTGAAGATATATCGAATGATTGGATCATTTTGTGAATTATCAAAGGAGACCCTCTTGGAAGGTACTTCTTGGGTTGATTTGGATGAAGGAGTCCCATTGATCATCCTAAAAAATGCATTCCTAATTGTTGGGACCTTAAGCAACTCGAAGGCAGACAAACTCAATTTGACCTTCTTAAATTCTTCTGCTACGTACTTCCCCATTTGTTAAATTATTCTACTACGTACTCCCCCATTTGTTCAATTTTAGGTTCAATTTCAGCTTAAAGGTTGGTTTTGGTTCTGACCCAGAAGTCTATTCTTGTTAAAATATCAAGTGGGTATATGGGGATAGCCTGGGTTATTACTAGAATTCGGGTTAGGAGGAGTGCTAAAGTTATTAGGCGGAGTAGAGGTTGTAAAAGGGTTGCTTGGTTGTCTATTCCTGGGGTCATATGGAATCGCCCTTTGGTGAACATTTGCACCTCGTCCTCTCTCGACTCTTCCTCATCTACTGGACCATTATCTATTAAATTGAAGAGTTGAGATAAAGGGCTTTCGGCACTTACCTCTTCTGCTTTGTCGTCATCTAGAGCAGCAATTTATTTCTCAGGCACGTTGCTTTCACCTTTGGGGAAAGGAGCTTGGTTAACAAACAAAATTGAGGAATCATATGGCTCAGATGGGATAATTTCTTTGCATCCTGAACTATAGAAAACATTCTAGACCTTTATCTAGAAGATCTCAATAGTTGTTTGGAACTCTAGACAATCCAACTCGGAATGTCTACTTGTCTTGTGGATGCGACACCAATCGGATAAAGCAACTTTGACCAAGTATACCTCGCTTGAAGTCTTATCACTCCTCCTAGGCTAGTCTAGAGGCATGGGGATGCCACCATTATTTGGCCTCGTTTTCCACGATCAATTTTTCCTCTGAGAAGGCCTTATGTCAATGTTCTACCTTGAATTCTGATTTCTTTCATAATTTTGTTTAGAACAAGTGCCAATATCACGGTTTTCATGGTTGAGGTTGGCTTGGATGATTCTCTACGAGGCCTACAACTAGTTGTTTTGATTCCTTAAGTGTGTCATTTTAGCTGACATCTTCTTAATCATTTTTGTCAACTCATCTATTCGATCTTTTTTGGCATTATGAAGTTGAATTCTGAAGGAAGACTGGTTGTACTGTTGGTTGATTTTGTTGAGTGGGTGGGAACTCAGAACTTTGGAGGTATGTCGGCACTTGGGGCAGATGGGAATAAGCCTGCTACTATTGTGGTTGCAAGTATTGAGGCACAAGGGGCACCTCATTCAATGGTTGTCTGAGGTGGGGCACGATCGTGAGTATTGGAATTTGATTCATCAAGGGTGAATGTTGTGCTAAAGCTTGGGTAGTCCCTTGAACCTAATATGGATGGGCAACTAGTCCCAGAGAAGGCAGCGAACCAGCAATATGTTGTCCCAAATCCATACTAGCTTTAACTGCTTCTGCATAGGCCTCCACCAGTTGGGTTGTTTGTGCATATTTTGTACACATGCCCCGC
This sequence comes from Sequoiadendron giganteum, assembly GCA_007115665.2. Taxonomy (NCBI): domain Eukaryota; kingdom Viridiplantae; phylum Streptophyta; class Pinopsida; order Cupressales; family Cupressaceae; genus Sequoiadendron; species Sequoiadendron giganteum. The sequence continues at coordinate 322,884,404 of CM021100.1, read as the reverse complement.
CGTAGGCAGGGACCCTCTTTTTTCGCTCTCGGTGGGCTTCTTTGCTCCCATCTCATTTTGCATGCCCCTCATTTTGCTATTCTATTTGGTCAACATGCCCTTCAAAGTCTCATTTTTGGCTGACCATATTTTGCCCCTAAAATAAAAAAATTGCTAAGTCTTGGGTTTTTCGGGCTTCGCCCCTCGCTCGCTTGATTCGCTTTTTCCTTCATTTTTTGACTTTGGGGATAGGTTTCCTATGGATTGTGGATGTTTTTGTGGTGCCTAAGTGAACTGACAAGGTTTCATTAAGTTTCAGGAAGTTGCAAAAGTTTCAAAACAACATTCCTGCAGTAGCATCTCGAGAACGACATTTCGGGCTCACGTCTCTGGAACATCCAAGTGCTCCTTCGATTTGAAAATGGACTTTGACCTAGATGAAAAAATTTGATCTTATCCTCCCCTGAACTTTCAAATTTCAAATTTGCAGCTGGGAGATACCATCTGGAGTTCCATGCTCCGTCAGCCGTTTTCAAAACAACATTTCCTGAATGACATTTTGGGCTCACGTCTCTAGAACGTCCAAGCGCACCTCCGATTTCAAAACGGACTTTGACCCAGATGGTAAAATTGAATCTTATCCTCCCTTGACCTTTCAAATTTCAAATTTTTAGTAGGGAAATACCATTCGGAGTTCCACACTCCGTCAGCCATTTTCAAAACAACATTTCCAGAACGGCATTCTGGGTTCACATCTCTGGAACGTCCAAGCGCTCCTCCGATTTGAAAACGAACTTCGACCCAGATGGTAAAATTGGATCTTATCCTCCCCTAACCTTTCAAATTTTAAATTTGCAGCTAGGAGATACCATCCGGAGTTCCATGCCCTGTTCATCATTTTCAAAACAACATTTCGGCCTGTCATTTCCGGTTTCAAGAAGCCTACCATGGGTTCGTCGACAGAACCATTTGATCCAATGAGGAATGCTAAAATTCCATTGGGACGAAGGTAGCTTTCAATCAATTTCAATTACAGTAAAAGGGAAATCAGCTAGAAGACAAAACTGCTACAGTGACTGGCCACTACAAAACAAAATAGGAAAAAGACAACATATGTATTTTAAATTATTGAATATTGTGGGGTAGGTGAAGCCCTAATGTAATTGAATCTAAGCCACACAATGTAACTCAATCATATCCATTCATTTGGGCTTTGGAAAACTATAAATAGGGGTCTCCCCTTCATTTGTAAAAGGCTGGAGAGCTGTTGTAAAAATATTCTGCAGCAATAGAAAGCAGCATTGCATGATCTATGGGTGTTACTTTTGAGTTTGTTCATTATGTGTGCATGGTTCTACCTTCCAAGTTAGTTTTAGTTGTAGTTTCTTGAATGGAAGTGGTAATGGTGATTGTTGTTTCAGTATTTGATGAATTTCCAGCCCATACTTTTGGCACTTGTTGATGAAAAGCTATTGTGCAAAGTTAGCCTGGGCTTTTTTATTTGATTGTTGCAACCTAGTTCACTTGCATGTTCATGATGTGTGTATGCAAACTGAAAATTTGCAGTCCTTAGAAGATTGCACTAGTTTTGTGTAACTGTAGGATCCTCTTGGCCAAGCAAAACCCAGTTTAGGGAGTTTGTCTACTGTAGCAGCCTCCATGATCACTGTTCATTCGTAGTTTCAAATCCAAGAACCTTTTCTTTTCCCTGCCTTTTTTTCTTTTTTCTTTTTTTTAATAAGTAACCTTAGGCAAGGTTCATTGCACATTATAAAGCTAAATCTGATGTTGAAATGGAGTTTTAGACTGTTGTTTGAACCTGCAGCAAATGCTCAACAACTCTCCCATCTTAAGAACTCCATTTGCAAATCCAACTTCCCCACTTTGTAACTCTTTTGTAAGGCCGCTTTGTGATTCCAAAAAATCAATCAAACAATTGACATATTCCAAGCATCGTCAAGACCTGACATCCAAGAGACCTTGGGATAGTGTTCTGCAATTTAATTGTGGAAGATTGTCTTTCAAGAGAGGTGATGCACCTACGCATTACCTGTGTTGAGAAGTGCATAAAAACACCATCAACATAATTGGCGATAGAGGGACGGCTAACATGTTGAGGCTACAAAGATGAAAGTTGGAAATCGATAAGAGCACATTCAAAGAAGAAATATGAGATAGAGAGATCTCTTTTAATGCTGAAACTTGAAATTAGAAAATTTTGAAGGCAAACAACGGCTGAGTCGAAATGGAGCAACATGTACAAATCAACATCACTCAGCTACATGCAGATTTAAATAGGAGATTGAAGAGACCATTGCAGCAATTTTATTTGGTAGATAAGTGTAGGATCCATTGCACTTGCAAGCACAATGAATTGGAGTGTCTAACCTTCTTGAGCAGAATTGAAAGAGTCTTGTAAGGAGAAATTTCCTTTTGGGAAATCTATCAACCTTTGGCCCTTGCAGACCCGGAGGAGGAATTGACAACCATGGCAGCCAAGGCATTTGAAGAGCTGGTCCAAGAATTTTTGGGCAGCAAAGACGGACCAAGATTGGAGGAAGCACTAATGTCAAGCTGGTGCAGATTTCACAATGCACCACATTCTGAATTTACTTGTTCGTCATGTGCAAGAGTCATCACCCAATTCAAAGGCAATTTGAACAAGTTGGAGCAACCAGCTATCAAGGAGAATGAGTCATCCCATATGGTAGAAAAGCTATCAGCATCTGGAGGACAACACCTTCAAGATAAACCAGGAAATCTGCCACAAACTAGTGCTAGGACAACAAACATTGAAGCTGAAAATCAAGAGGAAGAAGCTGATTTCCTTGGGACAACAGAAAGCTTTGGTGAAGGTTCACTAGGAATGGAGTTGAAAATCCTCTCCCTCATCAATAAAGGGCAGTCCTCCACTCAGGAAGAGGAGCCATTGGCAGTTGAGGATGAGTCAATCAAGTTTGTAGCAGTGTATGCTGGGGCAGCCAATGAAGATTCTGAAAATCAGCAAGAGGAAGAGGTTGATAGCCTTGGGACAGTAGAAAATGATGATGAAGGCATAACTAAAATTAGACTGGAAGACCTCTCCTTCGTCAATGATAGTGACCAAGCATCTGAAAATGCAGACTTGGAGGAGTGAGAACAACTATAGGTTGTAGCTGTTAACTACCAGTTTTGTGTTTCAAATGACGATGAGAACCCAATCATGGATAGATATAATGAGCTAGTGTCAAGGCTAGCAAAGGATTGGTCTGAGCTAAAATGTCAGGTGGATTTGGAGGTATTTCTTCTACCAAATTGGTGCAAGCTCCATGATTCATCGCACTCAGAGTTCACATGTGAGCTATGCCAAGAAGCTATCCAGCAAGTTAGAGAACAAGCAAGGCAGCCGAGCACACCACTTCCTGCAGTTGCTTCATGAATGGAATGTGAGGACCAAGAGCCTGAGCCAAGTAATGACTCAGCTAGGGGTAGTCCTCAAGGGCATGTTGGGACAGCAATAGAAGAAGGATATCAATATAGTCTCGAGCTTTCAAGCAATGTAGTAGATCAAACAGGAATGTTGTCCACCAGTCATCAAGAATTTCTTCCTCTTGAAGAACATTTGTGTACCATGGATGATGGGCTTCATGGTGAGTCCTTGGAGGGAGATTGCATGGTGGATTTTGGTCCCCTTGATGAGGTGCCATCAATTGATGACTTCTTTCCATTGGGATTTGTGCTGTGGAGGTATGCTCATGCCGATGAAGAGCACATCCCAGAACGCGGTAGTGATGGAGACATACTCCTTGAACCTCTGAATGGTGATGCACTAGAGTTTCCAGATTGGGAGAGGGGTTCCTTCTCCATTTATAGTGATATTGAACAAGGGGAAATGAGTGAACGTCATGATGAGATGTATGAACAAGAAAGAGAAGAAGACAAAGGCGAGGGTGTTGAGATAGCTGCCAATAAAGATGAAGCACCCAATCGACTACAAGATGCAACTCGAAGTCCTTCCACCATGATCGTTGTTGATCCTCCTTCACATTTAGATGGTTGCAATAGGACAGATTTGTATATGCCATCATCCCATGACACTGAGCATCATGAAGATAAGTTTGACACTTGGGATAGGAAGTGGGACAACGTGTTTCCTTTCGAGGACAACAATCATGTGGATGCTCAGTTTGTAGAAGATCCATGAGATGAAGTACTTCTTTTTGAAGAACTTCCAAGGGGGATTTTCAATCCCACACAAGATGTGGAAGAAGTGTTTGTTGCCCCGTTCTCCCTGCCTTATGCAAGCTTAATGTCCGAAGTGTTGCATCCTCCACCATGCCCGTCCGAGGTTACTGATGCAAAGACTAACAATGCAGTGCTTGCTCTTGATTGTCAAATGCTACCACCTCCATGTGATGAAATCCAAGTTTTATCCTTCCTTGCTCCTATTAATTGTCATAGTTGCACTTATCATTTTGATTATGGGAATGAGGAAAAATGGACATGTTTATGGATTAATCATCAGTTTAATGAGCCTCCTCAATTGTTGATTCTTTATGATGTTGGGGTAGAATTTGAATGCTTCCATATTGAATTTATTCCCTCTAAATATAAGGATAAATTTGCATGGTTGAGAACTATAACGATTGTTCATCTGCTTGTGCACGCATTGCAAAATCCAGTGGGCATGAGTATCAGTTGGACTTGCTTGAACATAGTTCTTTGTAAATATCTTTGTACATAAGTCATTTTGAGTAGTGTAGGTTTCCTGTAAATTCTTTCCTGCTTTCCTTAGGTTAGTTTGTTTTTTATAGGTTGCTTTCTTTAGAGTAGTTTCTTTGCTTTTTTTGTTTTGTTGTCCCGCTTTGGTTTTGGCATTTGATTTTCGTTTGCTTTTCCTTGTTTTTGTTTGCTCTTTCTTTGTCGCTGCTTTGCTCAAGGTCCCTTTGCTTTTCATTGGGCACATATATGTGCACAACAACCATTCTTATTGTCTGGGGTTGTTCTATGTATTTCTTTGTCAAACTGTAATCAAGTTTTTAGAGTGGATGGTGAGGATCTTCTGTTAGTATCAAGTGATCTAGATGTTTGATTCGAAGTGGATAAATCATTGGTTGATCTGATTCTGAAGTATTCTGGAATCTTATATCTCTCACATATTTTAAGGATCTGACGGTCACTGTAGGTCCTTTGTGAAGTCTAGCTAAGTGAAAAATCTAAAATTCTGCCCCAGCGCCACTGTGATTTTCAGCCCTGAGTGCAAGCTTCATTGCTTGTAGGTTGAAATAAAAGAATTGAAAAGAAACAAAAAAACAAAGAAAAATATTGAAAATCAAAAGAAGAGAAATTCAACTTTTTAGGGGTATACGAATAACTCTATCGGGGCTATGGAAGTCCGACCGGCAGTAGAGAAATGTTCGGGAGAATCATAGCGACAACCTCATCAGGGCTATGGACGCCTGACTGGCAGCGAGACAATGTCCCAAATGCTTTTGGAGTTAGAGTAAACTACGTAGCTTAACTTGATGGAGCTTAGGTTCTTGCAGCAACTGAAGGATGGCAATTAACGCAATTGCACACACTTGGATTTTCAGCATACTGAAGGTTGGGTTAACTAGTGGTTTTGATCCTTTGGTTGAGCGTCTGGCTTGTTTTCCCTAGCGTGAAGGTCGAAACCAAAAATTTTGGGTTCGTGATTCCAGTCTGTCATCAAAATACTCTGGAGCATTTCCCTAGCAAGTCACCATGTCATCAAAAGAGGGTAGGCATGGACCCTCTTTTTTCATTCTCGATGGGCTTCTTTGCTCCCGTCTCATTTTGCATGCCCCTAATTTTGTTGTCCTAGTTGGTCAACATGCCCTTCAAAGTCTCATTTTTGGCTGACCATATTTTGCCCCTAAAATAAAAAATTGCTAAGTCTTGGGTTTTTCAGGCTTCGCCCCCCCCCCACTCGCTTGATTTTCTTTTTCCTTCATTTTTTGACTTTGGGGATAGGTTTCCTATGGATTTTGGATGTTTTTGTGGTGCCTAAGTGAACTGACAAGGTTTCATTAAGTTTCAGGAAGTTGCAAAAGTTTCAAAACAACATTCCTGCAGCAGCATTTCCAGAACGACATTTTGGGCTCACATCTCCAGAACGTCCAAGCACTCCTCCAATTTGAAAACGGACTTCAACCCAGATGGAAAAATTGGATCTTATCCTCCCCTGACCTTTCAAATTTCAAATTTGCAGTTGGGAGATACCATCCATAGCTCCATGCTCCATCAGCCATTTTCAAAACAACATTTCCAGAACGACATTCCAGGCTCACGTCTCCGGAACGTCCAAGCGCACCTCCGATTTCAAAACGGACTTCGACCCAGATGGTAAAATTGGATCTTATCCTCCCTTGACCTTTCAAATTTCAAATTTGTAGTCAGGAGATACCATCCAGAGTTCCATGCTTCGTCAACCATTTTCAAAACAGCATTTCTAGAACGCAATTCTGGGCTCATGTCTCCAGAACGTCTAAGAGCTCCTCCAATTTGAAAACAGACTTTGACCCAAATGGTAAAATTGGATCTTATCTTCCCCCGACCTTTCAAATTTTAAATTTGCATCCGGGAGATACCATCTGGAGTTCCATACCTTGTTTGCCGTTTTTAAAACAACATTTTAGCCTATCATTTTCGGTTTATGGATCCATCGACAGAACCATTTGATCCAATGAGGAATGCTGAAATTCCATTGGGAAGAAGGTATCTTTCAATCAATTTCTGTTATAGTAAAAGGGAAATCAGCTAGAAGACAAAACTGCTACAGTGACTGGCCACTACAAGACAAAATAAGAAAAGGACAACATATGTATTTTAAATTGTTGAATATTGTGGGGTAGGTGAAGCCCTAATGTAATTGAATCTGAGCCACACAATTTAACTCAATCATAGCCATTCATTTGGGCTTTGGAAAACTATAAATAGGGGTCTCCCCTTCATTTGTAAAAGGTTGGAGAGCTGTTGTAAAAATATTCTGCAGCAATAGAAAGCAGCATTGCATGATCTATGGGTGTTACTTTTGAGTTTGTTCATTATGTGTGCATGGTTCTACCTTCCAAGTTAGTTTTAGTTGTAGTTTCTTGAATGGAAGTGGTAATGGTGATTGTTGTTTCAGTAGTTGATGAATTTCTAGCCCATACTTTTGGCACTTGTTGATGACAAGTTGTTGTGCAAAGTTAGCCTGGGCTTCTTTATTTGATTGTTGCAACCTAGTTCACTTGCATGTTCATGATGTGTGTATGCAAACTAAAAATTTGCAATCCTTAGAAGATTGCACTGGTTTTGTGTAACTGTAGGATCCTCTTGGCCAAGCAAAACCCAGTTTAGGGAGTTTGTCTACTGTAGCAACCTCCATGATCATTGTTCATTCATAGTTTCAGATCCAGGAACCATCTCTCTTCCCTGCCTTTTTTTCTTTTTCCTTTTTTTTTAATAAATAACCTTAGGCAAGTTTCATTGCATATTATAAAGCTAAATCTGATGTTGAAATGGAGTTCTAGACTGTTGTTTGAACCTACAGCAAACGCTCAGCAACTCTCTCATCTTAAGAACTCCATTTGCAGATCCAACTTCCGCACTTTGTAGCTCTTCCGTAAGGCCGCCTTGTGATTCCAGCAAATCACATCAAACAACTGATATATTTAAAGCATCGTCAAGACCCAACATCCGAGAGACCTTGGGATAGTGTTCTGCAATTTGATTGTGGAAAATTGTCTTTCACGAGAAGTGATGCACCTATGCATTACTTGTGTTGAGAAGTGCATAAAAACACCATCAACATGGGTCAGTGGAGGGTTCATCCTTTTCACCAAGGTGAAAGTGAGATTTTCGAAGGCTGCATAGTATAGTAGTTGTGCAGATGCATCATCAACCACATAAGTCATCTGCAACCTCATGTATTCTCGATGAAATCTATCATTGAAATATTTAATCAGCTCATTGATTTCTCTTCGAATGTTCATAAACTACTAGTACAACTTGGAAGGGTCGACCTAGATTTTAAATTTCTGCAGGAAGGAATTCTTCAATAGATCCCAAGTGGTTATGGATCTCGTCGGGAAGTTAATGTACCAGTAGAAGGCCTCCTTCCCCAATGAATAAGGGAAGATTCTACATGCCATGTCTTCATGTCCAATTTGCATATCTTTATAGGATATTTGAAAGATCTTGATGTGTTCCTTTGTTTTCCTTTATGGATCCCAAGGATTGAACTTGGTGCAAAATCCCTTCAGGTTCTTTGGCATGTTAAGGTAAACATTGAAGTACAAAGGAGACAAATTATTTCCTGACCACTCCATGGGAGGTGGAGGTGGAGGAGGGTGTGCCAAATTGATTTGAGGTTGCATTAAAGGGGTGGTAGTAGCCACTGGAACAACACCTAGAAAAGGATGTGTGTTGGGTTGGAAGGTAGCACCTTGGTTGTGGGAGATGGCAGCTTGGAAGGTAGTTCAAAGTGACTAAGAAGACAAAGGTTCTCCCAAGTGTGAAGGAGACGGTGAGGGTGAATAGGTGGAAGGACAGGATGAGGATGGAGGTGAAGTGGGCTAATCGGATGTGCCAGAGGTGGATGGTTCCCCTCTTTTAGATCTCTTAGCCTTGGTAGGGGGTGGTATCTCTTGGAATTCCCCTTTATTTTGTGTGGATCTTAGCACTTTGTGGAACCTTTTAGGGGAGAAGGAACCAATTCAATCCAACTTAGCAAAAGGAAAGCGGCCCTCCTTCTAGCACTAGTTCTGTTGATGGGTGTTTTTGCACTTCTCAACACAGGTAATACATAAGTGCATCACCTCTCTTGAAAAGTAGAAATCTGCAAACAAGTTCCAAATTCCTACCCCAAGGTCTCTCGGGTGTCAAGTCATGACATGCTTGGAATGTCTTAGCTGGTTCATGTGATTTTCTGGTAATCACAGGGTGTCCTTATGTATGCTAAGTTGGAGGGAGATTGGTTCTTCAAATGGAGTTCCTAAGGTGTTTGAATGGATATGAAATTGCTGGAAGTTCAAAACAACTTATTCTAAACTCCACCTTTTGTCATTAGACCTGGCTTTACAATGATGCTTAAAATTTTCCTAGATTACTATTTCAAAGAAAGGTCAAAAGGGAAGGGAGAAAAATTTCCTAGACCTACAACTACCAATGAACACCAATAATGGAGAATGCTACAGTGGAAAACCTTCCTAAAACTAAGTTCCACTTAACCAAATCAGCTAACAGTATCATGAAACTAGTACTATCTTTTAAGGTCTATAGATTTTCAACTATTCATTCACAATGAAGCATGAATAAAAGATAAATTTTAGGTGCAACAATCAGTTCTATATTTAGACTAGCTTTACACTACTATTTATCATCAAAAAACAACAAAAATAATGAACAAGGAAGGAAATCAACACAGTAGTATTCTTCAGCATCAATGAACAACATCTACTAATCTACTAAAGCATGTAAAACACATAGAACAACAAAGTAAATCTACTCAAATCCATCAACTGGGAGGAGAAGAAACATGAAACATGAATGAAACTCAAGAATCCACCAAAATCAATGAATTTCTATTAGAATTTCAGCAGCATGCCTTTACAACAACTGAAATCTCTCTTTAAAATGAGAGGAGACCCCCCTATTTACAGTTCTCAAAAAGAAAAATGAGTGGCCAAGATTCACTATAGACTAGGGTTTCACCACCCCCAATATTTATAATATAAAATACATTTCTTGTCCTCTAGCTTATTTTGTCTTCTAGTGCCCAATATTGTAGCACTTTTGTCTTTAGTTTATTGTTCTTTTTGATGTAGCTACACAGTGAGGAACTCATCATCAATGACAAGCTTTCCTACTTCTAATTTTAGTGTGGCATACTCCACAAACTTTCCAATCAACGTTTAGAGCTTGTCCCACTCCATTATATTGGATTGGAGCACTTGAAATGATAATTTCTTTGACCGGACCATAATTAGCTCCCAATTCTTCATGCACTTGGGCATAGCTTTAGCCGTTTTTTCGGATTGGATGAAATCCATAGCAACAAATCCCATAAAATCTGGTGTTAGTGAATCTACAGCCTCGTTCTCCATCTTCTTATGAAAATATGGCCTTATTTTCTCGAGGTCCAACTCGACGGCATGCATGTCATACTCTGTCATAAGCTTTATATAATGCTCACAATCTGTTTGATGTTCCTTGACCCATTCTATGTCAAGCTCCATTTCATGGAGTACCTGCTCCAAGAATTCTTTCCTATGGTCTAGACTCATTTTCCATGTCTCGACCAGCCATTGATTTCTCTTTACCAGACCTAGTTCCTTCTCCCATGATTTTTTGAGCATCTTGAGGATACCTTCGAGCTTAGGATAAGTAATCCTATATAGCTCAATGAAGCGTTGGCAGATTTTCTCGGTGCCTTCTAGTTGTTTTTGTACTTCTCAAAATTTGTTCGCCATGCAAACAACATGACCGATGCCCATATCTCCGTTGTAGACCACTCACCATAACCATTCATCAATTGCCTTGGACCAATACTTTCTTTTCTCTAGCTTGTTTGTGTGGTCCTTCGATAGCAATAGGGGTGGAGCTAATGACATTGTTGGTAATTCCTCCACAGAAGACCACTATTGTATATATGCAGTGATGTCTGCCACCTATGCTTTCAATTCCTCCTTGGAGGACTGATCCTTATTCATTTGATGTACAATTGTAGCTATGGACCCTTGGAGTTGATCAATCTTTTGCTCCCTTGCAATTTTACCTAGGTCAATAGTAGAGACATTATAAGTTACTCCCTCTTGTTTATCTAACACCGGGGTGGCAATTTGCACTGTCTGGGATCCTGATGCATCCATCATGATATGTGATATGACCTTCGGCCTCTTTTCCTTTTTTTCTCCTATTTGAGCTCGTGCTAGGATAGCCTCTATTCTCTCTTTGGGATCCATGGGGGTAGGGTTCTTCTTCTATACCTACGTTTGTAGCCACTTAGGCATTTGATATCCCACCTTTGGTGATTCATGACCACCTTCTTCTCTTTGAGCATGTTGGATTTCCTGTTCTTCATGGTCTGAAGCTTCTTACTCCATTTTCTTTTCTTGTTCTTCATTTAAGTCTTTGACAAAAATGGCCTTTTCCTTGTGTGACTCGGCAACAATAATATTCTCTTTGGGGCTAGCTTCACCTTTGGACACCTTTTCTTCTTCTTACCTGAAATTTGCATGTCGTTCTATCTTAGGGATTTTCTTTGTTTCGGCCTCTTCTTCAGGCTTATCTTATTCTTTCATTTCTTCTTCTTCCCTCTCGGAAGGTACTTCTTCTTGTTGGTTGATGCCTTTGTCCTATTCTATTATCGGAGGCTCGATGGATACCTACATGTCCTTATCGACTTCTTTCTCTTCCTCAGAAGACTGCCTATTGAATTCCTCTCTAACATCTGAGTTGTTGGGAAAACTCCTCTTCAAGTTCATGGTCGGAGGATTCTATCACACATTCGGCACCGGGGTCCTTCACATCTTCTTCAAAAGATTGTGACCCCTCTTCTTCTTCATACACCACCACATCAATGACCAAGTGTTGATTCTTTGAATATGCATGGTAGTCATCTTCGAAGGGATCATCAAGTTCATCATCCTCCCCTTGGGCTGCCTCCCTCTCTTGTCTTTCCAATTCTTTTGAAATTGCATTTTCGCCTCCATTTTGGGTAACTCTCTTGAAGGAGGGACGGGGAGACCGACAACGGATTGAGCTAAATAAACTTGCACTATGGGGTTCATCAATACTCCAGAAAGCTCCATAGGGATGTTCTACATGTGACAAGCAAAGGCTTCTGGGAGAGTGAGGGTAGGCATTGTCGTTGTTGAGGCTAGCAGAATCATAGATGATGGAGACATTGAAGAGGAGGAAAATAGGGAGGTTTTTGTAGAGGAAAACAGGGAGGTTGTTGTAGAGGAGGAATCTCTTACCATAATAGGTGCACAGGTGAGGTGGAGGCAAGGTGAATTGAGATGTCCACCGCGGGCGGGAAGGAAGCGACTAGTGTTTGAGATGTAGGAGGAGGAGTGATAGTAGTGGTGGTGGTAGTAGAAGCAAGAATAGAGCGGCAGGTGGCGACTTGGGTTGCTCGGCCTCTTCTTCTTCTTCTCCTTTGTGTAATGGGTCCTGATGAATTATGGACATCTTAGAGAATCTACCTAGATTCTTTGCTTTCTTTGAGGTCTCAACCTCTAATGCCTTCCTTGAATATACTTTATGCTTTGGTTAGCACTCTAATAATTCCTTTATTTTTAAGGACTTGGTGGCTGGAGGAGACTTGGGAGCTTCTTCAATTGGGGCAGCAATAGTCCCACTATTGGTTTTCCTCTTGAGCTCATCTTTGAGCTCGTCATAAGTTAGATCAACTCCTTGAAGCTTCAATTGAGAAATTTGTGCATCAATCTATTGCTTCGTTCTATGCTCTATTGGTTTTGTTAAAATATTGAGGTTGTTGACCTCTTCCTCATTCCATTCTATAAGGGGTAGTGGCAGATAGGTGACAACATCAAATCTCCGATCTATAACTATGCTTTCATCTTCAATGATTTGATCTGGCACTAGGAATAGTTTAACTATCTTGATGAAGTATTTTTTCATATGCATATAATCCCTCATGCGTACCTCCTTTCCATCTCAACAGTTAGCCTGAAAATACTCAATATTGTGTAGGTGGGCATACTCTTTTCCAAAAAGCTTCTTTAACTTGCTATAGGGGTCCATCCTTGGTCGGGGAGCATAGATTTAGATTGTACTCAATGATTTCTTTCTCAGAACACTCAACACTTTGGGCGGTTGGGAGAGCATACATTCCCTACTCGAAACTAAGAGGTGTAATTTCGCAGAATTGCACTTAGGAGAAATTCCACATTTTTGCATCTTGCCTAACATTTATGACACCTTAGGAGCATTAATGATAAAATCCAATGAAACAGAATTTCAGAATTCTAACTCCATGTGGACATATGGTGAAATCATAGAAGCCTGACAAGGCGTTTCCTGAAAAACATAAGCCTTGGATACCTGTGCGGCACATAGGCGTCCACACGGTGTGCTAGCGTCCTGGCAATTTTTTTATTCTAAAATGATGAATCTAGAACCCTAACCCTTGTGACACACATCCTAGCAGTTAGGTTTCGAGTAAAATGGCTCTATGTCTCCCTTGCATACATTAAAAACTCCTTTTTGGCCCTCATTTTGGGGTTGGAAGCCTTCAATTCAGCATTGTCACCACTTGCTCTACTCTTGGGTAAGCTTTATCCTTGAATAGAAGCACTTTTGCTGGTGAAACCATGTCGGAGTGAGGTCCCTCCAATAGCTACCAACTCTCAAGAAAGCACATCATGGTGCGCTCGTGTGCTCTGGAAGAGGGTCTTGACCCGTGGGTAGCACTCTCTCTCCCTATCACTCTTTCTTACTAGTTCATTCACTAATTTGTGGTGCGGGCTCTACTCCGAAGTGGGTCTTGTTTTCACCACATGCTTTGTTTACTTCCTATACACTCTCTTCCAAACTCGGTTGTCCATGGAGGTGGGAACACCAATACGGGGGTCTAACTGAGGCAGGCCCCTATACAGCCCCAACCTTTTCCCCTTGATCTTTTGTGTGTAGGTTACAAAGGGAAACTTTGAATAAAGATTCAGATGCACGAAGGTAATCTTGTTTCAAGTTCTCTTGCATTTCCCTCTAGTTCTTAGTTGTATGTTCATTGTTCGGTTCTTCACGCCTCTTGATTCTAGTCAGGAAGTAAGATTTAGTTTCATCTGTCTGAGCTCCTGAGTTCTCTGTAGCTTAAGACACCAACACATCTTGTGGATGACAGTGTGTCGCATTGGTGTCCTAGAACTGCGTTGACGTCTTTTGGTCGAGAGCTCCTCAATCGGGGATAGAAACTTAGAAGTCTTGCTCTTTCATATCTTGAATCTACATTCTCACTTCTCTTCATGATCTCATCGATTCGTTCAGTTTGAGGTGTATAAGGGCAGTTCATTCCCTGGTTATCTCTTGAGAAGAAAGTGTCTCGTGTGTAGCAAATCCCTCTTACATGACATTTTGGTAAACCCAACGTGAACCGTCGGATCTGTTTTCATAATGTTGTCTAGTTATAATGAGTATTTTTTCGAACAGGATTTTGATATGTTGGAAGATGCTCTAGATGATTACTTACAAGCACTCTCCCTTATATGTAAATCTCCAAAACAAACTCCTTCCTTGTCAGCTGAAGATTCAGTAAATATGGTAGTAGTTTATATGGCTCCTCCAAGCCCTAAGAAGCTCGTCATTTATGTGACCCCGGCTAAGCGATTCCCAAGAATTGACTATTCTGTCTATGGGATTTCAAGTCATAGCGATCCATTGAACTTGTATTCAAGATTCATGAAAGCTACTGAATCTACTTCTTATAATATTGTCAGACATACGTACCCTACAAGGAGAAACAAACAAAACTTAGAACAATAATTTGTTATTCCTAAATCGCAACTTGACCTTCCTTCGGCTCCTAAACCCGCAATCAAAGCACCAGATGATTACGATCTTGTCGAGAAACTTTGTGTTACTCTGGATAAGATCTCACTTTGGGATTTGCTTCAGACCACTCCAGTTTATTGAGAGATGTTACAGGAAGCCTTACAAAAGATTCTCTTTCCTGCCTAGGCCCATGGATGTTGATACATTGATGACTCATATTCAAGTGGATTCACCAAAAATTATGTTCCACCCACAAGAACTCCCACCTCTGGATGTGCATAAACACACAAAACCTTTGATGATTATAGTAACCATTAACAATATTGGTATTAGACATACCCTCGTTGACACTGGCTCAACTCTCAATGTTTGCGGTATAGATTTATTGTCTAAAATTAAAGTCATTTCATCCTCTTTAGCAGCTTCCACCATGTATATTCATGGGTTTGATAACGCTGGAAGCCAAGCTCTAGGTACGATAATACTACCTTTACATTTGGGCCCTGTTATCTTGCCTACACTGGTCTATGTAATGCTCGACCCATTACCATACAATCTTCTCTTAGGAAGACCTTGGATTCACAATATGGGTGCAGTAACTTCTACCCTAGATCATTCCTTAAATTTTGTTGCTAACAATCAGGTGGTTACGGTTAAAGCAGATCCAAAGGTTGTACACCTTTGTTTACTGGTTGTTGTTGGTTGTAATTCGGCAACATCCACTCTCAAGAATTGCATTCCTTCCTTAATCGTTGATGCTATGGCATGTTCCTTGTTGATACCCACTACGGAAGTTATCCCTTGAGTGTGTATCAACCGAGATGAATCACCTAAGGCAAAAGATTGTGAATCTCCTTCATCCTCTCCTTCATCTCCTGAAACAAATGCTCTCTTAGGTGATGATTAGGGTTCCTTGAAATTCTCTAAATTCTTCATAGCGGGGTATAAGTTGGACCCCTCCAATATAGAATTTACAGATTTTTCTAATAAGAGGATGAGTGACCCTCCCATTGAAGAAGCAAATTGTGATCCTATCTAGGAGACCGCTCCTCCCTGGGAGAGTGACTCCATTTCCAAAAAGGAGGTTAATGTTTGTGAATTGAGTAAGGGAAGTGGGACCACTCCTATAGAAACTTTTGACATTCATTGGTGGAATGAGACACTCTTTGTAGAGTTGCCCCCTCCCAAAACTCTACAAGCTCGCTATGGGTTTGGTTACAAACTTTCTTCTTAGTATGGCTATGGGTAGAAAGGCCTAGGATGTATTGAACAAGGAATACAGGCCCCTATTTAGTTTAAGCAATGATAATTCTATTTGGGCTTGGGATGCCCTGTTGAACAATCTAGACAAAAACCTTGTTGGAGGGTTAATATGATTTTGGTTGAACCATTAGACTTGGTCCATCCTGAGTTGATAGAAGAAAGGGGACAAGCCGAGAAAGTTCTTGTAGATGTCTTCTCTTTGGATGAAGCCTTAGGGGAGTTTCTTAGTGCTTACTCTCCATTACCTCCTTACCATCACAAGAAACGATTCTCGTATCGCTTACATAAACAAGCATACTTTAGAGAATTCATTCTGAGCATTGATGAGGAAGACCCTCTATCTAATGTCAGCGATGATGTTTTGATATCTCATCCCGAGGACCATAGATCTCTCCTTAAAGGAGACACTGTCAAAGTCCCCGTGGATGCTAAATATTTAAAAAGGTGATCAAATTTTGGAAGTGCCTCTCTTCTGAGGAAGCAAGTTTGCATTTTGCTCTCTTACGTGCTTACCTTGATATATTCACTTGGACGTATGAGGATATGTCTGGTATTGATGAATCCATAGCGGTCCACAATATTGGTCTATGTTCCGATGCCAAGCCCATCAAGTAGAAAATTCAAAATATCAACCCTAGGGTAGCTTTGATGGTCAAGACTGAGATAGAGATGTTGTTGAAATTAGGCTTTATCCATCCCATTAACTATTCTCCTTAGATTTTGAATATAGTTGTTGTTAGCAAACCTGGCGGCCATATTCGTATATGCATTGGCTTTCGAGATCTTAACAAGGCTTCTCTTAGGATGATTTTTTGTTTCCTAATATAGATATGATTGTAGATTCAACTGCAGGCCATGCATTGTTATCTTTTATGGATGGCTTCTTGGGTTATAATCAGATCCATATTAACCTAGACGATCAATACAAGACAATCTTCACTAGCCTTTGGCAGAGTTTATGCTATGTGGTCATTCCCTTTGATTTAAAAAATGTAGGAGCGACATACCAATGGGTGATGATCTTGATATTTCATGATTTCATTCATAAAATCATAGAAGATTATGTTGATGAAATATTGGCGAAATCCATAAATCTTCAAGACCATGTGAAGAACCTTCATCTCATTTTCAAAAGGCTTTAATTTTACAAGATGAGACTCAATCCCCATAAGTGTGTCTTTGGCGTAGATGCAGGCAAGCTTCTGAAGTTTATAGTCTCTTATCTTGGAATTGAAGTTGACACGAATAAGATCGATGCTATTGTTAACATGCATCCACCAAGGAACATCACCGAATTGCAAAGTTTACAGTGGAAGATTCAAGAAATTCACAGATTTATATCTTAGTTGGCTAATCGCACCCTTCCTTTCACTCATTTACTAAAAAGGATATCCACTTCATATAGGATGAAGAATTTCAAAGATCTTTTGAATCCATCAAATCCTATTTGACCAATCCTCCTATATTGATGTCAACTATGCAAGATAAACCCTTCCTGCTTTACCTTGCCATGTCACCCTACACTTTGGTGGCCTTGTTGGCTCGGTATGAGGACCCAGGAAGAGAGAGAGCAGTATACTACATTAGCCATGTCCTCGTCGATTATGACTCTCATTACTCATCCATGGAGAATCAATGCCTTGCTCTTGTATTCACTACATAGAAGTTGAGGCTCTATCTCCTCCATGATGAAACCCATGTCATAGTAAAAACAAATCTGCTAAAGCATTTTTTCTCTAGTACTAACCTTGCAGGAAGATTAGAGAAGTGGGTTATGTTGCTTTCTAAGTTTGATATAATTTTTATCACTCAAAAATCAATAAAAGGACAAGCAGTTTCTTATCAATTGGCAGATAATCCCTCACCTCGTTCTCTCCCTGGGTTAGACCTATTCCCTGATGAGAACATCTGCATAATCAACTATGACCTCGAATGGAAGATGTACTTTGATGGATCAAGGTGTCAAACTGGTTTTGGAGTGGGTGTGGTCCTGATATCCCCCGAAGGAAAACCGGTCCCGCTATACTTTTGACTAGATTTTCCTTGCACTAATAATATCGCAGAGTACAAAGCTCTTATTGTCAGCTTACATGTCGCAATTGTGTTGGAGATTAAACACCTTTGTATACTAGGGGAATTTGAACTTATCATGAATCAGATCACAGGAACTTATCAAGCTAAACAAAGCAAGTTGCCCTGCTATCGAGACCTCGCTTTGTCTCTACTCAATTGCTTTTCCTCTTTTATGATAAATAGTATACTTAGGAGAGAAAATAGACATGTAGATGCCATGGAAAGTGTTGCTTCCTTGGTACCTTCAAAAGAGGATACGAAGGAATATCACTTCATGGTTCAAGTCGTGCAAACCCTAGCGGATCCCGATCAACCTGAGCCTGAGTCTCTAGTTTGTTTCCAAGCAGACTCGGGAGAGTGGTTCTCTAGTATCTACAACTACTTAAAGACTAGAAATTTTCCTAGTGGAATGACAAAAAGCGATCGTACTCATATACAAAAGATTTTGACATGTTATGTCATCTTGTCAGACGTTCTTTATAGAAAAGGCTATAACGGCTTGTTGTTAAGATGCCTCACTAAAGCAAAAATACCCCTTGCCCTTAAATAAGCCCATGCAGACCCTAGGGGTGGACATTTCGGTGGTAGATCCCTACTGAGGAAACTGATACACATGGGTTACTATTGGCAGATGATGGAACAAGATTCCTTGAGTTTCATCAAGAAGTTCCTTCAATGTCAACAACATAAATGCCTTATCCACACTCCTGCTCAGGAGTTACAAAATCAAACTTCTCCTTGGCCTTTCGCAAAATGTGGGCTGGATATTATTGGCAAAATATCACCTCCTTCTTCCAATGAACATACCTTTATCATTACTGCTACGTATTACTTCACAAAATGGGTTGAGGCTATTCTTCTCTAATCCACAAATACCGAAAATATCTATAGCTTCCTCTTGAACAACATCATTTCTCATTTTGGGTTGCTTGCTACGCTTGTTTCTAATAATGGTACACCATTTAAAAACAAGGAAGTGAAGTAGTTCTTGGAGAAATTTTGTATTCAACATAGGTTCTCTACACCATACTATCTACAATCCAATGGCCAAGCATAAGCTTCTAATAAAACACTTGAGCTCATTCTTCGTAAAATATTTAATAAATATGGAAAAGATTGGCATATCCAGCTAACATATGCTTTGTGGGCTTATCGCACAAGTGTTCTCACAATGACGGGAGTGCCACCTTATAACCTCATGAATGGCACGGAAGCTATCATGTCATTGGAGTTAGAAATCCCATCTTTACGGGTTTCCCTTAGAGGGGTGATTGACGATGAAACCTATCTGGTTAACCGTTTGCATTAATAGAGATGCTTGACGAGCATCATTTACAGGCCCTCAATCATCTTAAAGCTTATTAGCAATCGCTATCAAGACAATATAATTAGGGTGTGCTTCCTAGGCCCTTCAAACTAGAAGACCTGGTTTTGTATGAAAATCAGCCAAATGTAAATGTGCCACCTGACCAGAAAGGGAAATTTAGTCCTAATTGGCTAGGTCCTTACATCGCGGTTTTTGTATGTGGTTTAGGTGCCTATGGATTATCATCTATGAATGGGATACCTTTGAAAGAACCTGTTAATGTGATTTATCTTCGTCGATACTATGCATAATGTTCTAATGTGCCATGTATGTGGTGTTCTCCCTAAAAGATAGTAATATTGCATATTAACATTTACTCATTTTCACATCATGAAAATTTTGTGTCAATGGCATGACCATGTGTGTGTGCGTGTAATAAAAACATACATACGTGTGTCTAACTATGCTAAATATCCATACATTACATCATTTAAAGTAATTAGATCATCATAGAATTCAATTAACATGTAAACAAATGTGTTTAATTAAATCACAATTCACATCTAATAAAAGTATACATCCATATAAGCAAGTGACATCCATAGCATGAGCATACATGAAAATGTAAAACATACACATAAGCAAAGCCATGATACTGAAATCGATATATATACATATATATATGTCCAATGTATGAATCAAATGTCATGTACATGTATTGGGCCACTGCTATAAAAAATGAGTGGTTGTTGAATATGTGTCTATAAAAAAGATCTACAAGTATGTATATATACGTTTGACTACAAAAATGATATACAAAAACGAGGGTCTTATCCCTGTGGCATGTGGCTCCCCAAGCCCTCTGGCTCTAGCGGTTGCTCTGGTGCTCTAGGAGGAGGCTGCATGGTGGTCTGCAACCAGGATCAGTGTGAATGTGATGTAGATAGGCCTGCATGTATCCCTTTGAGCTCCCCCTGCAGCGAAGAAATGTCCATCTTCGCCTGGATAAGCTCCTGCTACAACCGTTGAACATTTGTCATGATCACAGTTGTCGACTATGCGTTGAGCTCATCGATGTGGCTCTAGAGAGCATCATGCACCACCTTGGCAACATCAACTCTCTTCACTATCATGTCTTGCTAGGCAAGTGTCTTCGATAGCTCCCCTGATAGCTAATCACGTTGTCCCTAGGTGGTTGTCAGCTCTGCAATCAGTTGCACCACATCTACACCCCACTCCTCATATGCAGTCCATAGATGTGCTACCGACTCAAAAGTGGGGGCATGGCTCCCTACTGAAAGAGGTCAATAAGCCTTTAGAACTATCCCCTGGATCGACATAGTAGGGGCCACCTCTAAATTACACTGAGCTATAAGTTCAGTCCATCTTTGTGCATCCTCTACAATCACAAAGAGAGAGAGAGAGACAGAGATTAGTATCACATGGTATGTTTATGTATATAAACATAAATAGAAATATGGAAAGCATGAAAATAACACTATGTATACCTAGATCCACTGGTTGCCATGTGGTATCAGGGTGTGGATCAACACTAGGGCCTGTGCTGCTGGTATTGGTGGTCGCCCCAAGCGATGCTAGTGTTGCTGCTACCGGGCTAGTGGAAACTAGTGGCGCTAAGAAAACCCGGGTAGATGGGGGGGAGTTGATCTCCTTTTCCATTGTAGCCTCAAGGGCATCGCCTCCTCCTCCTCCTGCACTGGATCCTCCTCCTCCTCTACGCTGCTCTGTTGGTGGCCTCTCCTCCTGCCCTATGGAGGCTAGCAGGGCTCATCCTCCTATGGGTCAAGGTCCCCTCTCAGAGCGCCCTCACTCAAAACTGGAGTAGGACGATACCTCTCCCACCACCGCGTGAAGTCCGCTTCCACCCTGACATTATCCACCATCACCATGGTCGATAGATCATGATCAGGCTCATCGTCATCTAAAAAGATGATGTTTGTAATAGAGGGGCAAGGGCGATCACCTACCCTCATTGCACTATGGTGTGTCTTGGGGTGTGTGGGCACATTGGGCAGTATAGTTTGTACATGGTCATGTTGTCGCATGACCCGACTCCAGTAGTAAAGAACATTAATGTACTCGTAGCAACCCACTAGAAATCAGTCCTGCTATAGGTTCCTAAGGATCCTATTGTCATCAACCCACCTAAAATAGCAGTAGGGTCTCCAGTGAACCTCTCCCACGATGACAATGTCGAACTGTAGCCTCCAAAACTGCAAATCCCTGAAATGCCATTGGCCTGTCATGTCATACCAGTGGGCCATCGGGATCTGATACGGTCGTCACTAGGGAAAACTGATTGGTCGAGTGCACATGATGTGGGTGAATACCCACACCTACAAAAGTGTGCACGCAGTAATACTATGGTACTCACAATGAACATACCATTCGAGCTCCTGGTAGAGGTGCACTAGCATGTTGTTCCCCCAAGCAAAAATAGTCCTACTCTCAACCATCTCTCCGATAATCGAGATGAGGCCTCCATGTAGATGTGAGTCTTGCCTGTCTATGGTAATCTAAAAAGCAACTATCACTACAATCACCTGATGTAATAATGGCATTGTAGTCCTCACCTGATCATACCAATGAATGTAGATATGACCAGTGTTGTCATTGCCATCGGTCCACCCTGTGCAGTACTGAACACCCTCATTGCACTCCCACGTCGATCAAGTGTCATCTAGAAACACTCGTCGTCCCTAGATAGGGATCTTGATGATCTGATAGACGTCCTCAAGGGTGATGTTCATCTCTTTGCATGGCAGATCGAAATATGGCGTGGTAGCATCCCACCACTCCATCAAAGCGGCAAGCATCCCATCATGATATCACATCTCTGGCATAGTAAATACATGCCAGAGATCGACCTGCTCCAAGTGTGTGACCTCCTCTAGTGACAGGTGATCCCTCTGCTCATGGATGAGGGGGAATGCTTGCCCTTCGAGATGCTCCCAGATCTCTGGAGAATCTTGCAAAAAGGTACAAAAAATTCCAAGTCAGAAACATGATCATGTAAAAGGACATCTACGCACCACGCAGACATTTGCGTGACGCGCTTGCATCTAGGACCACCATGGTCGTCTTGGAGGACGTCAGTGTGTCCTTGGGATGACAATGTGGATCTAGGACCCCAGCACTTGTCCTAGATGATAGCGTGGAAAGGGGATGCAAGCACACATTTTGGACGCCTAGGCACCTCAAAACATGAAAAATCTAAAAAAATGAGCTAAAATGCACGAAGCTCAAGGCTAAGAAACCTACCTAGTCAACCTCGTGACCTATGGTGATGTCCTCATGTAGCTTCTCTAGCCTCGACACCTCATATTCCCTCCTGATTAGAATTTTTTTGACTTTTCTCTCACAAAAGCCAACAATCTTCTCACAACGAATAGTGAAAATGACCCTTCTAGGGGCTCACCTAGGTATATATAGGCCCCTCGAGGCCCATTTTTCCTAGAGTTTGTGGCCCCTCGGTTTCTCCTAACTCTAACCCACCATGTTTGAGGTGAACTCAAGAGGGGGCATATAGTCACCTCTTGATCATATTTTTCCTCCGAATCGACACCTTTTTTCTTGGTCATTTTTCCCTCTGTGGTAGTTTCCTCCGATTTTTCGAAACTAACTCAAAATTTTAGTTTTGTAGGATACAATTTCGCACAACCTTCTACAACCATGGTGTTGCTGATTATTGAGCTTGGGAGCTGGGGGAATCCTCGGTACCATTTGGCTCAACCTTGGTGACCTCTGTGGTCGTTCTTTCTAGCATGCATTTTCGTAAAAATCAAAATTCAGGTGAAATTTTTTTTCTCTACTTTACTAAGGCTGATTTTTCCAAAATCGAGCTCACTAAAGTGGGGGAAAAATGTAATGTCGCAAAATTGCACCTAGGGGAAATTCCATATTTTTGCATCTTTCCTAACATTTATGACACCTTAGCAGCATTAATGAAAAAATCCCATGAGATAGAATTTCGTGATTTTGACTCCATGTGGGCATATGGTGAAACGACAGAAGCCTGACAGGGTGTTTCTTGAAAACATAGGCCTTGGACGCCTGTGCAGCACGTAGAAATCCGCACGGCGTGCTAGCGTCCTAGTGGTTTTTTTAGTCTATAACAACAAATCCAGAACCCTGACCCTTGCAAAATGTGTTTTGGCGGTTAGGTTTCAAGTAAAACGACTCTATGTCGTCCTTGCATGCATTAAAAACTCCTTTTTAGCCCTCATTTTGGGATTGGAAGCCTTCAATTCAAGCATTGTCACCACTTGCTCTACTCTTGGGTAAGCTCTATCCTTGAATAGCAACACTTTTACTAGCAAAGCCATGCCGGACTGAGGTCCCTCTAGCAGCTACCAGCTCTCAAGAAAGCATATCACAATGCGCCTGTGTGCTCTGGAAGAGGGTCTTGACCCATGGGTAACACTCTCTCCCTATCACTCTTTCTTACTAGTTCATTCACTACTTTGTGGTGTGGGATCTACTCTGAAGTGGGTCTTGTTTTCACCACACACTTTGTTTGCTTCCTTTACACTATTTTCCAAACTTGGTTGTCTGTGGATGGGAACACCAATACGGGGGTTTGACTGAGGCAAGCCCCTATACAACCCCAACCTTTTCCCGTTGATCTTTTGTGTGCAAGTTACGAAGGAAAACTTTGCATAAAGATTCAGATGCACGAAGGTAATCTTGTTCCAAGTTCTCGTGCATTTCCCTTTAGTTCTTAGCTTTCTGCTGATTGTTTGGTTCTTCACACCTCTTGATTTGAGTCAAGAAGTAAGATTCAGTTTCATCTGTCTGAGCTCTTGAGTTATTTGCACCTTAGGATGCCAACGCGTCTTATGGATGACAGCGCATTGCGCTAGTGTCCTAGAACTATGCTGATGTCTTTTGGCCAAGAGCTCCTTAGTCAAGGATAGAAACTTAGAAGTCTTGCTCTTTCGAATCCTAAATCTACATTCTCACTTCTCTTCATGGTCTCATCGATTCTTTCAGTTTGAGGTCTATAAGGGCAGTTCGTTCCTTGGTGATCTCTTGAGAAGAAAGAGACCCGTGTGCAGTGAATCCCTCTTATATCACAAGAGGAGGATATGGCACTATAAGGTGATGTTTACCCATAAGGATATTACGTGCATTTTGCAATTGTCTTGAAACTTCTAACAATATTAACCAATCATTTGGGTATTGGGGCAGCTTATACGACTTTTCACTAGAACCCTCAGTTCAGACATAAGTGAATTTAAGGAACTGGATAAATAAGAACCTGAACCTCTAGATGAATGCACAAGAATTGTGTGTGACTCTTCTCTTGAAATCCCCTCCAATAAGTCTAATAATGTACTTGATAAATGCATCATTCACCCTGCAATAATCCTTTTTGAAGTTGCACTACTGGAGTTGTGGATATCTATCATATACTTTTATTTCTCTCCCCAGAGTTATGTTATGTGCCACAAATATGCCTCTATATGGAAGGGTATTAGCCAGAAGGTAGACCAAAGAGGAGGTCATGTAGAATTCGTGGGACTTCTTAACCACCAAGAACTGCTCATGCAAGTTCTTGTTGATCATCCAAGCCCAGTTGAACTTGGTTATACCTTTGATAATTTATTCTATGAAATATAACATCCATTCATAGAAATAGGCCACAGTTGGGATGCCCATGACTCTACTCGACAAAGTCACCAAGTCATGATAATCTTCATAGAAGTCACTTCTAAACAATTCCTGAGGCACTTTGTTTGCACTGCCCCTCTTGTCTTTTAACCAATATTGATTGATAAATTTCTTACATTTCAAAGGGTCCGCCTTCCACATATTCTCTGCATACTCCATTGTTTCTTGCTCCATAGGGTCAAAGGCGGGGATGCATAACTTTTGAGCTATGAACTTGGCAGACAAGTCAGCCAATACTTTGCCATCCTAGTCCACTATCCTTCTTCTCTTCTCTTGGTAGGCCTCTCTACAAGCCATCACCAATTCAAGGGCCACAAGAGCTAGCGGGAAACCGGTTGCCTTAGCCAAACCACTCTTTCTGATTTTCCTTGCATTTTCTGTAATGTGGTTGGTGATCATCCTTTTTCTAAATTCATCTATATTGATGTGTCTGAGGTTGGTGTTTGTAATTTTTTCCCACTTAGTGGTGACCTCCACTCCTTGAAATTGATAATTCTTCTGATCATTGTCTTCCTTTCCTCTTAGGGATTTAGTAGATTTTTTTCCCTTTTCTTGTTCAGTAGATGCCCCCGATGGCCCTGCAACCGATTACATAAATATTGCAAGCAAAGACGTAAGAAGCATATTCATATGATGAAACAAGGAGAGTGTTAGAAAATTCCCACAAAATAATCATTAGATCAAGTAATTCATCTTCTAAAGATCATAACATTCATTCAACATCATCGTTTTCCTTTCGTTCGAGGAAGATGGAGCAATGTGAGCCCAAGGATGCGGGTTTCCCTGGGCTGGCGATTGTTTTGGAGGTAGCAACGGGCAGATGGCAAAAGAGGGTACGAGGACTCGTAGTCGACCACCCACATCATTACTTTTGCACTATTAGTGGGGTCCACCAAGGTGCTAAGTCACTTGGAAATTTGAATTTGATTGCTCTTGAGGTCTTAGGGGTGATAACACAATTGTTTTGGCATGTAGGTCTAGGGGTTGCGGAGGCAGATGGTGTCTCAATCATTTAAGAGCTCTGTCATTTGAAATGGCATTGGAAAGGTGGAATAAGGCAGATAGAGTCCCACAAAGTGGGATCTGCACGCAGGAAGGACAATTGTCATTAGTCTTAAAATTTCAAGTCCTTTAGAAAGGTGCAAGTAGGAAGGCGCCGGAAGCAGTTAGATGGTGGTCATTTAGAAACGGTGGAGATGGGATAGTGACCTGTAGGAAGCGGTCTGAATCATCGGGCACACAAGAGTCATCAACGTGCATCATTCGTTTGTAGCCAACCCAAGAGTAGCGAAGGTATCAGGCTCTACATGGCAGGTGACAGGTTGGGCTCGACTATTTGGGAACGAAGGTCGAGGTTCGGCGGCCCGCATGCGACCACCTACGGTAAAATTTCCACTGGAAAACTTTACTTAATGATTCTTGCATGAAGGGACCGAAGGGAGATGGGCATAGTGGAGTTTGAAAAGTGGACGGACGAAGGTAGACAACCATTTTGAAATAGCGAACAACATGCGGCAGCACGCAGACCCTAGCTCATAGACGGTGGCCCACAAGGGCTGGACCGCAAAGGGTCAATACTTAGCCAATTTTAGAGGGCAATGGCTTGGACGATAAGGATGCACACAGGACTTGTCGAGCGGGTGAAAGAGTAAGCTTCACCATTTAGGATTGGACATTGTCAACGATGGCGAATAGCGGATGATGGTCCATGGAAGATGACCCGAAAAGGCATAACAGTGCAAACATCTGCACGACGATGAAAGGTTCAGTGGGGTCCACAGAGCGGGAGGGCAGTATATGATGGCCATTCATAACAATGGTGAGGCAAAGGGCCATTGGCACTGAGCAGCCCACAAAAAGGGGACCCGCAAGGGTTGACGGTTGGGGTTCAATTTTAGCTAAGTATTGAGCTTCACCTGGATGACAACGAAGAATGGTCTCGCGGAACCCGCAAGGCGAAAGTTCAGGGTGAAATGACCATTTGGGACCAGCGAAGGGCATGGGCCATCCGCGAGCAGAAACCCACATTCACAGATCTGTAGAGGTCCAAGGATCCTGCAACTTAAGATTTTGTTAAGTTCAAAGGTGAGGACAAGAGGGTGGTGTCCACCCGCATCAACGAGTCCATCGAGGGTGACGATCGCGGCTCAAATTTTGTCAATTGCAGTATTGATGTAATGGTTGCAAAAGACTTGCAGGCCGCAAGGGCTCATCGGCCTTGGTCAAGAACGATGACCTTGCTGCAAAGTTCTGCTTGGCCTAAAACGACCGAATTTTAAAGGATCTTCAATTTTTACAACATGGGTTTTGGATGGAACTTTGTGCTCTAGCTGGTTTTAATGGTTTCCCTCCTAATATTTTAACAACTTTATGGGATTTTAAAGGAAAAAGTATGACTAGAAAATGGTGGAAATCCTACCTGAAAATCCTAAAAGAAATCGTGAAGAATCCACTAGTAGGCAAAGCTCGAATGTCAACGAGATCACATGGACACGGAGGCAATGAAGGTAGGAAGCACACTGACAAAATTCAAAGAGAATGTCGATGAAAATGACAACTCAACCCTACCATTTATAGGAATTTTGACAATAAATTCCAATATTAAATGCTAGTATGATAGCAGGTGTGGTTGGTGGACGCGGGTTTCAAAATAGCCAGCGGTGAGAACGGCGGAGCCCGCGGGAACGGCGGTATCCAAGCATTCATCATTTGGAAGATGAAAAATGGAAAGGCAAAGACTAGCGCGAGACCTGCATGGCAGGCGGACGAATTGACTCGACCGTCGCGCAAACAGTGAAGAGACAATGAAATCCTACCAAGGGCAACCCACATCGATGGATCCGCAAGGAGCAAAAGGTGGCAGGCTTAAGGACTCGAGGCAAATCACCAAAGGGACTCCGCAAGGGCTAAGGACTTGAATATTTCAAGGGTGGTGAAACTTGGTCAACTCGATATGATAACCTTAAGAATTATTGACAACTTAGGACTCAAAAAATAGGGGCACACAAAACGAGACAAAAGTAAAAGCGACCTAACAAAATAACGAAAGAGAGGGTCCCCATTCAGAATGGGATGTGTGCACTATAGGAAAAACATGAACCCTAGATGTAGATGATGTAAACTCAACTTGATCCTTCCCTTCAAATTTCTATGTTTTTATATACAAATATTGCATTGGTTTGCATTCTTTGTGCACATGTCTTTTGGTTTACAATATATACTATTTATTTTGAGGTTTATAATCCCACAAAATGTGTGTAATAATTGAAATTGTGGAGCTAAAGCACAGTAGTGCATAATTTTCAAACTTGATTTGCACTTCTACCTCCCTATTCTATGATGCTTGTACACTATGAGTCTACATACATTTCATGTAACCATGCAATATTGTAAATTATCAATTGGCTTTTACATCCCACATTTCTACATGATGAATCTAACATGAGGTTTTTGCATGGAATTTCACAAAGATTATGCACATGCTCTTAAGATTTACTTTGCATGTGGACATTCGAAATTCACAAAATTCCTTCCACAATCCATATAATACTTACTACTTTCTCTACTTGGTTTTGAAAGCTTCAGAGACCTAGTTTTGTTGTGTACAATTCCTTTGATTACTTATTTTTAAAAATATTTCTTGTGAACTTGTGAACAATGGTAAAACTTAAAAATTAAACATATGCCTCCATATTCTATATCCTTAAAATATTCATGCATACTCATATTTACAAATTTATCAAATAACCTAATAATATTTGATAGTTACAAATTTACTTTTGCATTTCTATAATACTTAAGTATTACAAGTTTTTAGACCTCCAATATTAGCATTGCTTGAATTTTTCTTTCCTACCTCCATGCTTTGTATTCTCACAAGGTTACTATCTAACAAAAAACCTCCTACGTACTTTTGTTTCATTTTCTCCTTTGTTCATACCATATCATAAGAGATTTTACACAAATTCTTCCAAAATAAATAAGAGATGGAGTATGAATCAAGGGAGAAATCCCTCCTTCAAAAATAACATCCACATTGAATTGTGAATTAGATATTGATTTGGGGCATATAAACATATATTTTTTAAAGATAGTAAATGAAAATGATAGCACTGTATGTGCTATATACATATCTAATGATGGTGTAGTGTAGAAAAATCTATCCCTTTACATTTTTACACTTAGTTTGGGCCCTCCTAATTAAATTGGACTTAATTAGGCCTTAATAAGCCCTATTTTACATCTACAAGCCTAATAAATTACATTTTTTGAAAGGAAACCCGACAATAATTAATGCCAATACATAACACTTTACCTTGAGCAATGTGTGTTCCAAGAATAGGAACCTAGGACCCATTCACCCATCGGTGAATGGGTCCTCCCCAGACCTTTGAACCTAAATTTAAAATATGTTTTTGATGGTATTTTAAGGTCCCCAAATCCATATTTCAATGTCGGCTTGTAATATTTGAATTTTGGTAAATTAAGGATACATACCTATAAATACAAGGTTATTTTCTATTTTCAGCTAGAACTTTTATGAGATTTCAAGTGCAAATTTACAAGAGAAAATTTGATGATCAAGAGAATTCGAGAGTAGATATATTAGTGATTTATTGCAGCAATCAAGATCTCAAGCATCATGTCAAAGTCTTCTTGTATCATGCATGTTTTTGGAGCTAACATTGTGATGTAGGTTTCAAGATCAAGTCAAGCATTCAAAATATTATTTCAAGCATCAAGATCCACATCCATTGAAGCCATTTCATGCAAATTGCAGATCTCCATTCAAAGGCTCATCCAAGGGTTTGTTGAATGGTAGCATAAAAAAATTCATTCATCATTCCTTAATTTATCGTTATTTCAATTCAAGGTTTAATTACCCAAATGGGGTTTGACCAAGGCAAATTCTCATTCAACAAAAAAAAAAAAAATTCCTCTTGTGTTTGTGTTGCAAATTCTAGGTTGAAGAAGAATTGAAGATCTCTTGAAGAGAAAGATTGGAAAAGTTGTCAAAGTTGCAAAAGTTGTTGTCAAATCACATAATCTCACCTATAGATCTATTTTATGACTTTTTGACACTAAAACTTGGACAAATTAGAAGCTATCGATTAATATCAAAGGCTCTTGAAAGTTGATTGAAAACCTTGACAAAAGACCCATTCGCCCATGGACGAATTAGTCCTAGTTTGCATCTTGAAAATAACTTTTGGTGACTAGTACACATGCCTCTTCCATTCTCAGATCTCCTAGAATTTTTATGTTTCTGTTAGTATTATGCTTTATATTGTCATTTCAAGTTTGAATTAGCATAATTAGGTCGATTTTCTATTTTTATTTTTTCTCCCAAAAGTGTTGTTCAACCTTGTACCCTCGTCCTCAAGCATAAGGAAATCTGAAGATTCTCATATTGAGTTGATTCACCTAAGGGTTGTTAGTCAATTCTTTGTGGGGATCCCATTTCCTAATGAAATAAGGGAAAATAGGTCTATCTGTTATCATATAGTTGAACCCCTCTCTACTCCCCCCCCCCCCCCAAACCTATTTTTCACTGTTTCATTTTGGTGAACCTAACTTTTGAGCATCATAATTTTCTAATTTTGGAGTCCATTTCAACCCTAGATCTAGGATTTGCATAACTTTTCATTGCATTGCATTTATTTGCATCTCATTTAGGGTTGTTTACTTGCATTATTTTACATCTCATTTAAGGTTTTATGTTTGCATTTTTGACATTCTTGAAAATATAGAAAATTCAAAAATATCAATAATTTTGCATAGTATTTACATAGTATTGCATGATCAATCACTTAAATCACAAAATTCCATCTCCAATTAGGTCTTTTTGCTTGTCATTTAACATCATTTTACACTTGCATTTAGATCTAGTTTTCTAAAAAATTGAAACTATTATCACCTATTTGAAACCAAAATTTGAAAGCATAAAAATTAACTTAGAAATATGTAACTTAATTTTTAAAATCCCTGAAGCAAGACCCATTCACCCATGGGCGAATGAGCCCCTGATAAGGGCTTTTTCTACATTTCTGAGCATCAAAAAAACTGTTTTTGTATTTTGTATTCCTGCATTCAGTTTGTTATTTTAGTTTTCATAAAATTGTTTTTGAAATTGTTTAGATTAAGGTTAATTTGTCAAATTTGGTGCATTGTTTAAATTCAAAATTGCATTTAAAAACAACATCATTTTCAAGTTTTTACATATTATAGTAAAAAAATTATGTTGTTTAAAATCTAGAATTTTCTTTTTACATACTTGTATTGCACCTTATATTCTAGGTTGTTTGAAAGCATTTTACATATTCTCCATTTTGGGTGTACTTTGGGTTTGTGAAACTTGTATGAGCTTCACAACTTGGTGTCCTATTTCCAACACTATCATGAGACGTAGTTCGACACTCTTGTCATCCCACGATACATCATTTGTCATGGATCTTGGGTTTTCTAACTCTTTCACTGATAGTGTTGACACTAGTCAACCCATACCCTTGACACTTCATTTACTATGACCTCCATACCAACAACTAGTGTGACTAAGGTTGAATCAATGGTTTCTAATGTCCCTCAAGAGAACCTAAAGAGAATGGATAAAGAAATAGAAAAATTGCAAAGCTTTGTGAGTTCTGAATACATTATCAGTACTGTTGTTCCCACCATATATAACATGAGGAGAATGATTGAAAATGAACTAGGAATAGAGACTGTGCGTAGCTTATCTCACATTATTGATAAAAATGCTCCTATAGCAGCTATTTGTGATCAAGCTTTAGGGTATACCCAAAGTCAAGGTGGAAATCAATTCCTTCTTCCACAACCATGACCTCTATTCTAAAATACACTAATCCAACTGTTACAACAACTGGATACAACCTACTAGAAATGCCAATACTTCTTGACGTATTTCCACTGGGAATCCCTTTAGTTTTGTGCATTCAAATCTCATATCTCCATCTCAAAATACTAATAATGATCTCGTCCTTTACCAACTCTTGTAAAATGTTTCATCCCTCAAACAATAAATAGCTACATTGAATCAAAATCAAAATGGCCAACCTTCATGATATGTCAAAAGAAACCCCTTATCCTTGGAGATATTAAGAACACAAATGCCACAAGGTATAGAGATTCCTAGATTTGAGAAATATGGTGGGAAAGGAGATTATGTTAGCCATGTTTCCGCATACACAGCCCTATGTAATGACTTCATTTTTTAGGATAAACTATTGGCTAAACTCTTCCCTAGATCCTTGAAGGATACTTCTTTGGAATGGTTTTTCTCTTTACTTAATAACTCAATATTTTCATTCAATGAACTTATTGATTCCTTTCTCAATCACTTCCAAATACACATGGGTCCTAAGATGACCTTAGTTGATTTAATGACATGCAAACAAAAGGATGATGAAAAGGTCATAGATTATAGCACAATACCAATTTCTTTACTCACAAATAAGCATTAAAATTCTCGATCTTGACCTTCAAATAATGTTTATTGTCAATTTCCACAATAAAATCCAAGCTAAACCTGAGATATTGAAATTTCCCTCCTTCACAAAATTATGTACTGCCCTGAATGATTACCAAAATTTGGCTAGTAGTTGCCAAGTGAAAATTCCCTCTAACCATAGCCTAAAATTTTTTAATCCATGCCTCGGACCAACTACCAACCATTCAAGAAACCAAATAAGGGATTTTACAACTTAATCCCCCTCAACCAACTCAACATGTTGACACCCAAGTGGCTGCTATAAAGATGAAAAATCCATATATATTTGGGGAGAGGAATAGACAATTTACCCCTCTACTTGATACCCTTCATAACACCATGTTACAACTCTTAAACAATAACTTAGTTTCCTTGCCTCTCATTAGAGCTCCTAGTCCTATTAAGCCTTTACCTTCAAACTATAAACAAAATCCCTTTTACCATTATCACTGACAAAATGGGCATGATATGGAACATTGAAAGCGTCTTAAACATATTGTGCAAGACCTCATTAGTTCTAATCATATTCAAATTGGTGGTGTTAATGATCAAGGTAATAAGTCTATAGCCCATCCTAACCAAAATTTACAAATCTTTACTAATACTATTCCAAATCATAACATCTCCTTTGTCAAAGCTAGTGAAACTAAGAATGATGTGATGAATTTTGACACGAATGTTGATAACATGATAAAAAATCCTAAGGACAATATGATTGGACTCATTGAAGTACAACCTCATAAGATCCTAACCAATATTTTCCTTGACATTGCTTTCTCACAAAATGACATACTTAAACATGCACTCGATGGTCCTCTTTACATAGTTGGAAGAATCAATGACAAGCATACTAATGGGATACTAATTGATCCCATCTGTGTAGAGAATGTGATCACTGAAGAATTCTTGTTTTTGTATGAGCCTTATCAAAATATTTATGAAATATTTGAAAGCATGGATCAAAACACATAATGGTTTTTCTTGCCCTAAAATAGGTTCAATAACTCTTCCTCTAAAATTTGGACTGAAATAATTAAGTGTCTCATTCTCCATCATCCCATCATTGGACCAATTTCATGTCAAGTTAGGCTACTCATGGCTTCACTCCATGAATGTCATATTGTCGGTTGTGCATTAATGCTTAAAGTTTCCATCTGGAAATGAGATCTTTACTATGCATCATACTAGCTTTAATCTTGTGTGTTCTTGTGGGAATTTCTCATTGTATTTCTTTTGGATTGAGCCTATGGAACATATAATACCTCATGAGGACTTCTTTTTCAAATCTTATCAAAATTTTAAGGAAAAACCCATAGCAGAGTTATCCCTTACCAATATGCCTCAACCCATGATTGAGCCTTCTATCCTTAATGAGACCATGATTGAACCAAAAGACCTTCCAAGTAACCAAGACCAACCTATAACAGATCCTTCACCCATTTCCAATAAGAGACCATAAGATAACCAAATACTTCCCATTGTGCCTCCTAAAATCAAACAAGTTTACAAAGTTAAAGAGAAAGTGGTTGAACAACATCCCATGGTTCCTTTTGTTCCTCCCTTAAGGGAAGAAAATAAAACTATGGTTGATAAACACGCTCCTACATAATTACAACTTGAAAACCAAACAAAAAGAAACCAAAAAGCTAGAGAGCATAGGCGTAGACATTGGGTTATTACTCGTTTGTTATAAGCAAAAGAAGAGAACAACATAGAAAATCAAAATCCAAACTTACCTCAAGCAATGCATGATGATTCTCCACCTTCACCACAACAAGAAAATCATAAATCTCGACCACAACAAGAACAAGCACCTTCCATCGATATTATCATTAGACCTCTTATTCTTATTAACTTGGATGATGATAATGAAACTTATAAAATTGATGAGGAAGTGCATAATGAGTTAAATTTATTATTTTCCTCTTCCATGACCTCAAATGATAACAACCATGATGATCCTCCCACAAAGAGTGATTCACCACATGCTAAACTTAGTGATTTTCCTAGTTTGGCACTTGACATTGTCCCTTTAGCTAGTTGGTCGCCTTCTACATATGAAGAACAAGATTGGGATGTGGATGATTTGCTCTAGGTTGACTTGCATGTTCCTTACTAGTCTTGTTATTTTATTTTTTTTAATGATTTTTGTGTGATTTCATGTACATAATGTGATCTCCCATACTATTCTATTTGACATGTCTTTATGTTCATTGCTCTATTTGTACCTACATTCTTCTTTATGTCATAAACCTTTATCTTTTCCTTTGTCTTGTGTTTTCCTTTTAGCAATAACACAAGTTGTTGAGACATTTAGGTCTCTTCCATGTTGACTCAAAAGCTTCTTCTTCTTTTTTTCTCTCTATGTGTCATTCTTTCCATTCCATCAATTATTTGGGAAATGATGACATTTTCGAGCTCTATAATAACATTGTAGCAAAGACATATGTTGACTCAAATTCTTGGATCCCTTATGTGTTTGGGATTTCATTTGGGTGCAACCCCTTTTTCATGGTGTAGCTTCATTTGGAAACATATGCTTGACATAGGGCTTTCCAAATAAGCTCTCATGTCTTGTTTAACATTTATCATTTACTACTTTAAAGTAATTTCTCATAGCATGGTGTTTATCAATTTCTTTAAAGTGGGGCCATACATTAGCATTATCATTTTAATTTTTTTGACTATATCCTATGTTTCATAGTGCGGTCTTCTTACTTCATGCAATGTGTTTTCTTCTTGGTGGTGTCATTAGGTTTGATGTCCTCCAAGAGTGTGACCTCTCTTGGTATATGAAATTCCTCTTATTGGTGATGCTACGGATTGTATTCCCTAAGTGGTGAATCTTTTATCCTAGACTTGTCCTCTCTTGGAGACATTATGCATGATGTTCCCTAAGGAGATACCTTACATGAACTAAGAAAAAACACTTTTAACATGTCTTATCCTATTTGCATATATTGTTCATAAGTGTTTAGCATAACACAACTTGCTAACCTTATGAAGCTCGAAGTGCATATTTTTGTGGTGCCTTATCAAAGTTGTTAGAGGTGTAACTTTGGTATGGTTAGTACGATGAGAGCCTGTGGACCTAACATGAATTTCTCATTGTACTATGAGAGCCTATAGACCTAGCATGAATTTCTCACTTAGCCACTTTCTGGGGGCTCACCAAGTGGATAATGGATTTCACTAGTTCGTGTGAGTGTGCATTATTGTTTGCATAGTGGACAATGGGTTTCATTTGTAAACATTTTTTGGAAAAAAAGTTGAGGTTTGATCTACATTAATTTAGACAAATAGTCAAGGCTTGATCCACCCTTTTTTTCTTTCTTTAAGTCTTTCACATTGTGTGATTGAGTATCTTGTCATTGTTAATGCATATATATGTTTAACAAAGGTATGTGTCTCTGTGTGCCTTTTTTGGCTTTGCCATGAGATCTTAGATCTTGGAGGCTTGATCCTCCTCCTCAACCTTTTTTATCTTATCTTTCCAATAGTTGTACAATTAGACCTCTCTTGATTGTTTACTTTAGTGTGAGTTTGACGCAAGGTCATCCTCTCACTAAAGTGGGGGCTAAATGTAGTGTAGAAAAATGCATCCCTTTATATTTTCACACTTTGTTTGGACCCTCCTAATTAAATTGGACTTAATTAAGCCTTAATAAGCCCTATTTTATATCTACAATCCTAATAAATTATATTTTATGAAAGGAAACCCGACAATAATTAATACCAATACATAACACTTTACCTTGAGCAATGTGTGTTCCAGGAATAGGTACCTAGGACCCATTCGCCCATGGGTGAATGGGTCCTTTCTAGGTCTTTGAGCCTAAATTTAAAAAATGTTTTTGGTGGTATTTTAAGGTCCCTGAATCCATATTTCAATGTCAGATTGTAATATTTGAATTTTGGGAAATTAAGGATACATACCTATAAATAGAAGATTATTTTCTATGTTTCAGCCATAACTTTTATGAGATTTCAAGTACAAGTTTACAAGAGAAAATTTGATGATCAAGAGCATTCAAGAGCACATATATTAGTGATTTATTACAACAATCAAGATCTCAAGTATCATGTCAAATTATTCTTGCATCATGCATGTTTTTGGAGCTAACATTGTGATGTAGGTTTCAAGATCAAGTCAAGAATTCAAAGCATTATCTCAAGCATCAAGATCCACATCCATTGAAGCTATTTCATGCAAGTTTTAGATCTCCCTTAAAAGGCTCCTCTAAGGGTTTTTTGAATTGTAATATAGCCTTATTCATTCATCATTCCTTCTTTTATCATTATTTCAATTCAAGGTTTAATTACCCAAATGGGGTTTGACCAAGGCAAACCCCCATTTACCAAAATAAAACATTTTTTTTCCTCTTGTATTTGTGTTGCAGATTCTAGGTTGAAGAATAATTGAAGATCTCTTGAAGAGCAAGTGATGGGCCTGGGTATTAGTATCTTTTTGTTGCTTTTTATATACTTTTAAGACACTCTACCTATGTTTTTAAAGTATCTTTTAGACAATACTTCCATAATATGTCATCCTTTCATACATACCTTGCAACCTTGAACCCATTTTGTGGAAATGAAATATGGTAAAAATGCTTGTAGCATTGCATGATTTAAGTATGAATATATGTATGAATGAAATGCTATGATTTAATTATGGTGGTTAGTTGCATATGTATGTATATGGATTAATATCTTTGCAGCTTAGAACATGGTAACAAGGAAGGAGTATTTGTAGCAAGTACTAAATTAGCGGAGCAGGGGATTAATGAATTTCAAGCCATTCAAGTGTAGGAAGTTGTGGAACTAAGCGTGGTCATTATGGAAGGAATAAATGTTGGAAGACATATGTTCTTGAATGTTGGATGTTTGTTTATCTGTTTCACATGCAAGCTCTCCTTATTTGAATAGGTCTCTTTTTCCTTTTTCAATTAGATGAATAAGTCAATCATTATTCCATCTCCTTGTATCTAGGAATAGGATTTATAATTTTAGTTAGTTAGTTGGTAGTTGAAATAAGACTCTCCCTATTTTGTATAAAGTCAGGGGATGAGTTCATAGTTCAGTTAGTTGATTTATTTATTTATTAGATAATCAGGGAAAGGGCCATGATCTTGTGGTTACAAAGCCAAAACATCAAACCAAGAAATAGGGTGGGAAGAACAACACCAACCCCCACCAAAAAATAGCATCAAAATAACACACAGGCCAAGTAACCAAAAATGCAACCACAAAACCATCATCAACATAATAAAAAACAAAATCCCCAAAATAGTGCGTAGACCATTTATGAGGTTAACCAAAGTTCATTAGGTACGAAACCATAACATAGCTGTCATGAAATAGAAATTTGAGATAATAAAAATAAGCACCAACAGATTTAGAGCAGTCATATAATCAAAGTAGAAAGATAAGTCCTGAGGTTGCACCCAACATGGCATGACACATGAGTCCATTGGTTGCATTCATAATCTTCCACCACAAGATTCCACCTCATAGCAAACAGAACAAGCCAAACAACCATCCACAATGCAGCAACACAACACCCAATCACCATAACCTCCCCAAAACCAAGCCAAAATTCAAACCAATTATTATAGATTTTAAAACATTTTGGTTTCCATTGGTTACCTTCATATTCTTCCACCACAAGATTCTAACTCATAGCTAATAAAACAAGCCAAACAACCATCCACAATGCTACAACACAACACCCAATCACCATAACCTCCCCAAAGCCAACCCAAAATTCCAACCAATTATTGTAGATTTTAAAACATTTTGAAACCAACAAATCATGAGACAACCATCTCACAATAGTCTTAACTCTTAGAGAACCAAATTCAAATTTGAACACTATGGAAAACCTATCACTCTAAGAGCCATAATCAATGGTAGTACGGGAGGTACAAAGAGCCCCCCTCTTCCAATTCCAAATGCTTGTAAAACCAATAACTAAGCCATAAGCACATGAAATACTAATGGGGTAGATAAAATATTCATTCCATTATCCCCTCCACCTCTATAGGAGATTTTTCCAAGAAAACCCTGAACACAACATTAAGGAATCACCATCAAACCCAATCTCCACCTCAAAAGGAGTAGTCTCCACCTCAATAGGAGTCGCAATGGAGAAAACTTGTTGAGAAAGTATGAGCCACCACCTACACCCACAAAGCCCCTCTCCACCTCTATAGAAGAGGTCTCCACCTCAAAAGGAGTGGCCTCCACCTCAATAAGAACCCTGAACTATAGAGATGGAAAGAAATAAAATTCTCCAATGAAAAGAGTAAACTTAGCAAGCAAGGCTAAGAGAACAAGCCACCAAATCAACTTATCCTTAAGAGCAACAAAAACAGCCCCAAAAGGAGCCAATAATGCCATTTCCCTAGATAGAGCAACCCACAAAAACCATGAACCCCAAACCATCAGGGTTGGAGAAGAAAAACTGATAAAGGGAAAGGGAAAAGAAAAACTTGAAACCTGAGAGTCATCGTCACCTTTGAAAACCATCAACAAACATATCACTGAATTATTAATTGATCGAACCATAAGAACAATGAAGTCTTCCTTATAGAGCATATTTAACTTTCCCAAAATAACACCAAGAACAACTTTAGCAAGAGCCATAACAACCATTTTCTTAGGCAACATAGTCCATAAATTCACCAAGCTCCAACCCTCCAGGGTCAGAAGAGTAGAAAATCAACAACACTACAACAAAACAAAAAAACTCTCAAGCACATCATGCTTGATGGCCTCAGATAAACAAGTACTAATTTTTGAAACAGGGTAGAGACCCATCCACACATAGAAGATCTTGCAAAGAGGACCCTCAAAATTTGCACAAATAGAGACAGAAAAAAATCCTAAACCTTCAGCCCTTGCCAAGCACATCCAATAGTGCCCACACACCGAAGGGATAGTGGGGGGCATGACAGTAACTAAGCGGCAAGAAATAATTTTGAAAAGGCCAAACAGGCCAAGGGACAAAGAAGACTCATGAAGAGACACCCCAATCACAAAACCTCTCAAACAGTAAAATAACAAAGGTCTCAAAACCTCCTCAAAGCCAACAGATGAAAAAACAATAGACAGAGAGTAGTCTAGTGCTGAAACCACAACAAAGACTCCCCCAACACCCAGAAGAGTCCGAGGATCAGGGCCACGCTAGGGACCGACAAGAAGACCAAACCTGAAGGCAAAACAGGCAAGAAAAGAGGTTTGCAACAACACAGACACTCCAACCAGAAGAACAAGAAACTCCCCCATGAGGGGCAAGCAACAAACCCTGATAGGGCTAAGAAGGACCAACTCAGACCAATACGACAAAGCTTCAACATAAACAACACTGGAGAAGCCAAGGACAAGACAAGAGAGCCTCCCCCAAATACCCAGCCTAAAGAGACCTAGACAAAGGCCTTCAAGAAACTAGAAGGAAATGTCATCCTCATCGGAATCTGCATCACCATCACCATTCTCCTCATAGGAATTCAAATAACTTGACTCGCTCCCTTTTCCGCGCCAATCAAGGGAAACTAAAATAGACACTTCCAAACTCGACACAATAAGAGCCAAGACAACCCAAGCAAGTACAACAACCACGACAATAGGCCAACAAAAGCAAGTGAGAAAACGTAGAGCCTTCCCTTCAGCACCCAATAGGATAAAACTCCATCCACACTTCACAAGAGGCAAGAAAATCCTTGACCATCCTCATCTGGATCTTCATCACCATCATCTTCTCCTTCATCTGATTTCAAAATTCCAGAGTTATTTCATTTCTTTCCCAACATCTCTCATTTCTATCAATTATAAGTTACTAGCACTTGGTAGTTACCAACATCTAATTTCATTATAAGTTACTAGCAGTTGGTAGTTTTCCAGTTATTTGAGATATGTTGTTACAATGATATTATGAAATAAAATCTGCAAGAAGGATTTCATCTGATATTTGGTGTTATACAATGAATGGAGTTGTATGATTCATGGATGTGTGAGAATCTAAGTTAGATATGGTTTTTAGTTGAGTGAGGCAGTCTTCTAAGCTGGCCACTCAGGTATTGTTCTTCACTTTAATTATCTATTTGTTCATTTATGCATTTCTAGTAATTCTTTTTTCATTATTTTACATGCACAACACAAGTAGAATGGTTTATGGTTAGTTAAATTTGTAGCTATTCATGAACAAAGATAAATCATAGTTCTTCACAGATTAGGAATAGTTATTTTGTCATTTTAAGAAGTTTTAGATTAAGTTTGCTCTCGCAGATCTTTAGCAATTACCTACAACTTATGTTGTAGGGACCTGTAGCCACTAGGTTTTATAACCATTTTCATTGTTTTTGCAATTTTATCAAATTCCAGCAAGGTAGAATAGTTTGAATTTAAGTTAGTGTAGAATAACTTAGGTTAACACAAGTCTGTGAAGGCACATATAGTGTTGTACCATCAAATTTTTATGCTCCTTGGTTGATAATTTATTGTAGGCTTTCAATGTCAAGAGGACTGTTCAGCTTGGCATACCCCTGAATTGTGTAAAATTTACCAAGTCCATAACACATTAGTTTGATATTTTTGCTTGAGGACAAACAAAATGACAAGTTGGGGGGAATGATGGATCAGTTTATTAGTATCTTTTTTTTGCTTTTCATATACTTTTAAGACACTCTACCTATTTTTTTAAAGTATCTTTTAGACAATACTTCTATAATATGTCATTGTTTCATACATACCTTGCAACCTTGAACCCATTTTGTGGAAATGAAATATGGTGAAAATACTTGTAGCATTGCATGATTTAAATATCAATATACATGTATGAATGAAATGCTATGAATTAATTATGGTGGTTAGTTGCATATGTATGTATATAGATTAATCTCTTTACAACTTAGCACGCGGTAACAAGGAAGGAGTATTTGTAGCAAGCACTAAATTAGCAAAGTAGGGGATTAATGAAGTTCACACCGTTCAAGTGCAGGAAACTGTGGAACTAAGAATGGTCATTATAGAAGGAATAAATGTTGGAAGACATCTATTCTTGAATGTTGAATGTTTGTCTATGTGTTTCACATGCAAGTTGTCCTTTGAATAGGTCTCTTTTTCCTTTTTCAATTAGATGAATAAGTCAATCATTATTCCATCTCCTCATATCTAGGAATGTGATTTATGATTTTAGTTAGTTAGTTAGTTGGTAGTCCAAATAAGACTCTCCCCATTTTGTATAAAGTCAAGGGATGAGTTCATAGTTCAGTTAGTTGATTTTGTTATAAGTTACTAGCAGTTGGTAGTTTTTCAGTTATTCAAGACATGTTACAATGATACTATGAAATAAAATCTGCAAGAAGGATTTTGTCTGATATCTGGTGTTATACAATGAATGGAGTTGTATGATTCATGGATGTGCGAGAATCAAAGTTAGATCTGGTTTTTAGTTAACTGAGGAAGTCTTTTGAGCTGGCCACTTAGGTATTGTTCATCACTTTAATTATCTATTTGTTCATTTATGCATTTCTAGTAATTATGTTTTCATTATTTTACATGCACAATGCAAGTAGAATGGTTTATGGTTAGTTAAAGTTGTAGATGTTCACGAACAAAGATAAATGATAGTTCTTTGAAGAGTAGGAATAGTTATTTTTTCATTTTAAGAACTTTCAGATTAAGTTTGCACTCACAGATCTTTAGTAGTCACCTACAACTTATGTTGCAAGTACCCGTAGCCACTAGGTTCTATAACCATTTTCATTGTTTTTTGCAATTATTTCAAATTCTAGCAAGGTAGAATAGTTTGAATAAGTTAGTGTAGAGTAACTTAGGTTAACACAAGACTGTGAAGGCACATATAGTGTTGTACCATCAAAATTTTATGCTCCTTGGTTGATAATTTAATGTAGGCTTGCAATGTCAAGAGGACTGTTCAGCTTGGCATACCCCTAAATTGTGTAAAATTTACAAAGTTCATAATACATTAGTTTGCCTCTACAACAATATTGGAAAAGTTGTCAAAGTTGTCAAATCAAATAATCTCACCTAAAGATCTGATTTTCAACTTTTCGACACTGAAATTTGGACAAATTAGAAGCTACATATCAGCATCAAAGGCTCCTAGAAGTTGATTGAAAACCTTGACAAAAGATCCATTCACCCATGGGTGAATGAGTCCCAATTTGTATCCTGAAAGTGACTTTTGGTGATTGGTACACATGCCTCTACTCTTCTCAGATCTCCTAGAAGTTTTTTTTCTGTTAGTATTATGATTTATATTATTGTTTCAAGTTTGAATTAGCATAATTAGGTTGATTTGATATTTTTAGTTTTTCTCCCAAAAGTGTTGTTCAACCTTGTACCCTCGTCCTCAAGCATAAGGAAATCTGAAGATTCTCACATTAAAATGATTCACCTTTAAGGGTTGTTAGTCAATTATTTATGGGGATCTCATTTCCTAATGAAATAAGAAAAAATATCTATTATCATATTGGTGAACCCCTCTCTACTCCCCCAAACCTATTTTTCACTGTTTCAGGTGGAATAATGCAAGCAATTTCTTTCCCTACTTTTGTCTAAAGTCTTCAAAGTTAATTGTGACATTGGAAAAATACTATAACTCTCAGAGAAAGAATATTTTTTGTTCTTGAAAATTAAGTATTCTTATACATAACAACATTAAAGAAACCTTCTATATACCACATCATTTTGAGTGTATTTCATTAAGTGTTGCTACTAGTTTGGATTTTACAACTAGATCCTAATCTATTTTCAAGAGTCATGAATAAAATTTGGTTGACCAAAGAAAGGTTATCTTCTTTAAGGTTACCTTAGGTACTTAGTTGAAGTAATTTTAAAACATAGATCGATGACCTAATCACTCTCTTGAACAATATATTAGGCTACCATAATGTTTGAGAATTATGATGATGTTTAGGCTTACTACCATCATTCTAGAAAATAAGGAAATAATGAATTACACAATTATCATTAGTGAGACATTTCATAAGATTTTTTTTGAAGTTAAATAGACTATAAAGTTTTTCATGTCTTTTTATATTATCCATACGATGGAAAGGATGGTTAATTTACCTAGGTTGAATAGAAATAAGATACCAAGTTTGGGACCAAATAAAGCGTATGAGTTCTATCCTAGATTAAAAGAAATTTAAAATCACTTTAAGAGGGTTAATTATGTGTTCTTGTTTTATCTAATCAATGGGATGGAAAATTATTTTAATAAACACTTTTATTGGAGGATATAATAATTATTTCTAAGTGATGGAGCAAGTTTATTTAACTCTTGACACTCACATATATAAGAGAAAGAGGCTTCACATGTTCTATGTATAGGTAATGAAAGTACATGAGTGATAATATAGTATTGTTTGATCTTACAAGGTAGTTATGTGAAGTGTACAAAGTTTTATCGAACAAGCACACAGTTGGTGTATAGTTTCCTCTTAACATTAATACATATAGTTATACCTCCCTTTAAATAAAAAAAAGTTTCAAAGGTGAACTATCTAGGTTGAATTTATATACATAAATGACAAAAATTATTCCTTTGACCTAAAGGGAAATATGGAGAAATATTCAAGATCTTCCCACAAACATAAATTCAACTTATAAGATTTCTAGGTTTATTATGGTGATAAACATGAATTGAGGAAGTGAATTTATTCAAGACTTATCTCCTTCCAAGTTAGATGATGGTAATGTTCTTGATGATTCTGATGATTC
The DNA here is from genome assembly GCA_007115665.2 of Sequoiadendron giganteum. NCBI lineage: Eukaryota > Viridiplantae > Streptophyta > Pinopsida > Cupressales > Cupressaceae > Sequoiadendron > Sequoiadendron giganteum. Next base: position 322,840,338 of record CM021100.1, on the reverse strand, counting down.
TTATAATTAGAGGGATATTTTAAATACCTATTCCATTAGTAAATTCTTCAAATGAAGAAAAAAAATCATTAAAATTTATGAGTAGAAGAGTTATTGATACTATCCTAACCTTGATCAACAAAATATTGGAAAACCCTAGCCTTGGTAACAAGAAAGTACTAAAGGATGACAAAAATTCTAAACCTCCTCCTATAAAGAAGAATAAAGTTTATAGTAAGAAGAAATCACAAATTAAAGGGCTTCCAAATTGAAGTATTCTAGATTTCGACAAGGAATAGAGCCTAAAGAGTAACCTCTCTACATACTTGGAAAGGTCTCAAATATTCCTTCAAAGTTAAGGAATTATTAGAGAAGCATGAAAAAGAGGTGCAATCTAAAGCCTCTATTTTCTTACAAGATTAGGCTCCTATTCAACCCCATCTTCCATATCCTCCACATTCACCCCTTGTTCCCCATTCAAGAACAAAATCTTCTTACTCCCACATAAGAGACCACTCTTAAAAAGGTGATAACTCCAAAAGAATTTCCTTCAAGATAACAATTCATTGAAAACCTTATCCTTGAGATCCCCTCTCCTCTTCCATCTCCTAAGAAAAACTTTTCTTAACATTTTCCTCCACTTATATCTTCTTTCAATATCCTGATAAAAAATAATTATGCAAATTTAACTTTAAAGTGATTTTAAACCCTTTTGAAATTTTAATTCTTTGAGATAAATAATATTAGGTTTTAGTATTTAACTAAGATCTTATCAAACTCATATTTAATCACTATTTATATCATATTATTATTGTAACATGTCATTGTTCTTCCCAATAATTTTACTATGCTTTTAACCTCAAGTAAATAAATTATGATGCCAACACTTAGCAATAAAAATTTATTTTCATATATAAGAATAATATGCACATTTTAATAAACATCATTCCAAAATTTCCCATTGCATTACAATAAAGTATTTCAACTTTCCAAAGTATTGATTTCATATTACATAATTTCAATATTACATTTCCTCTTTTACAATCTTCCATAGAAATGAATACATAAATACTTACATAGCTTCCATGAGCTCACTGGCACTAGGTATACGAATGGTCCAAGTTCCCTCCATCAAATCTTGGTTTTCAACTAATGAGGAGAAGCTTCACTCAAGTTTTTTTCTGCCAACCATAGACTAATTGCAATCCCCCGCAAATCTACCAAACTAGTAAACAACCCTACCCTTCAATGAAGAGATTGTTTTGGTATCCTCATAATAAAATTTGACCTTTCCTAAGCTTGGTGTTGTGTCCTACATATCTAGATATGTCACATAGTGGGTACAACCTACACATGGCATTCCTTGAATAGTATGTAAACCTAGATCATAGTGATTAACAGTGGAAACTTACACTACTTTGGCCAAAGTATTCATCGCCCAAGATTTTTGAGTGGACATCATATAACTCACCCACCTTCCTGGTTCGATTTGTATTGACCATTCATAACCTATCCCCTTATGCCATGGAGTAACCTACAACCCTCTTAAGTACACTATAACACTACTTCTATGTAAATCAAATAATTCCAACATATCAATTAACCAACATGGACAAACATAATGTCTCATCATTATTTGACTCTATTTCAAAAGTACATTCTCAATAATAAAATTTTATATTCAAGAGTGTAATCTCAACATTAAATGTCTCCCATCAAAAGGTATAATTTCATTAATAAATGACCTCAATCAAAAATATAATCTTCATCAATAAATAAATTCAAAAAATATATAATCAACAATCAACTGATCAATTAGATCATATAGGCTATTTCTCAACCTATTTTCTTCAATCAATAATCAAATAAAAAACCCTACTAAATAGCTTATTCCTAACCTAGGGTTTTAACCAAAGTAGAACTTAATGTTCTAGTGAACATGAACCATTCATAAAACTTCACTTTCAAAATACTTTAAACATTAACATGTTTACTAAATTTGGATATCATCCAGAGAACTTTATCAACTTGCAAGGAGTTGGTGCATCTACACCCATAGTTCTTGTCACATTACAATTTTGGGTTACTGAAACGTGTGCCCTCTTTTAGATTTTCGAGAATAGGATAGACTAATTCAAAATAGCATAACTAGTAAGTACAACTCTCTAACCTATTTTTGAATATTGATATATCCTTCAAGTTTATACCCTACACTAGGGATATGACTCATTTTCTATCTCAAGGAGATGAGAGCAATCAACCAAGTAAATATTATCAATCAAGGTTTGCACATCATGATAATGATGATATTTCCACTAAGTAGTTCTTTGACTCAACCAAGTTAAACATCAACTATATAAGCTCTATCTTTTAATATTATTTAATACTAACATAAACACCCATTCCTTAATATGGAGCTTATATACATTCATTCAAATAATAAAGATTTCTAGACCGAGTACATCTAGAATCTTTCAATTCCACATAAAGAAGAGAATAACCTTTCCCTAAAAGAAATTGAACTTCTTTCCCAAAAAATACATATAATGTCATAAAATCTTTTCAAATATATAAAACAAATTATAAAAGAGTAAAAATCAACATGCCTATTTACGTAATGCTCCATTTCCGTAATGCTCCAATTGATCATACTGGATTCCTAGCACAACCTTCCCAAATCAGTAAGCAATTCCCCAAGCTATCTCTCTCTCTCTTCACCAAAATCTTACTCTCAAAACCTCTCACAAATCTCAACTCGGATTAGCAACAAATTAGAATTTAAGCATCAAGAGTGCAAATATGAATCCAAATGAGGTAGAAAGCACCTCTATTTGTATAGAATTGTGAGCAGCTACAAGCTAGAAACAAGCTATCAAATATGACACTTCTCAAACCAAAATGTTCAACTTAGCAAGATGAAAAAAAGGTGGTAGATAAAAACATTTCACAGTAAACACATACACAACCAAATTTCACTATAATGGATGGCAAGAATGATAATCATAAATGCAACGTTATTTCCTTCTATAGGTTGACTCTATTTGGCCAGCTTATCATTCAACCAATTCTCTTAATTCAATTTGTTTTTGTACTTCTGACTTAGTCTTTGGTAGATTATATCACACGTTTATTTACCTTTAATATCATGTGCTTAACCATAGCGCTGCTAAACTCTTTCATGCTTGCTTGTTGCTTAACTTAGTCCACTATACTTCATACACTGATTTAATGCAGATCTTTACTTAATCTATGTTCTAGCTACAATCTTCTACCCCTATGAATTATATAAGGTGATTCCAACTCATTTTAGGCACTTAAATATGGCTTTATCAAGCCTCATCAGTCTCTGCCAATATCAAAATTATTCAAATGCATTAAGACTATTCACTAGCACTTGCAGCCGGGGGAGCTGCAAGGAATACGCCGATAGTTTTATATAATTTGCTGAGCAAACAAAGAAAGTGTTGTGCTTTGTGGGAGATTGGTAACTGTTGTATTTCATGCAGGGTTTTGTAAACTCCCACCTACTAAAGAATATGCCTCTTTTCATTTTCATATAAAATTTTTTGGGTTGCTGCAGGACTCATAAATTTAATTTTGCAAAAAGGGAAACAAAGAATACTATTTACAGCCCTTACATAGTTTCCTGGATAGTCCAAATCCATTTAAACTTTTTCCATCTATCAGATTCATTTCATGTGTCAAAGCACATTCATAGAAAAAGGGTCAACTTGATAAATATTCAAGTTATCTTGGCCATTCAAGAGGAAAGATTCAGCTGAATGCATTATGGGAAGTCCAAATCCATTTAAACTTTTTCCATCTATCAGATTCATTTCATGTGTCAAAGCACATTCATAGAAAAAGGGTCAACTTGATAAATATTCAAGTTATCTTGGCCATTCAAGAGGAAAGATTCAGCTGAATGCATTATGGGAAGAAATAACATAAATGAATTTAGAAAAGTCATAGATACAAAGTTCAAAGAAAACAAAGAGAAAAACTATAAGAAATCCCGGGTTATGATAACCAATGGTACAGTTAAATTGAATTGCTTGTACATCTTCACCTCTTCAAGTTCTGAAACTAAAGCAAATTATAAATAGAAACAAAAGAGGTGAACAGTGGTTGGAAGCTGGGGATGTTGTTGTTTGTAATTGAACAAATTACAAATAGCTGAACACAATGATCCTTTGTACACAGTATATTAGATGAGACTTGTAGCCATGCAAGGGGTTGCATTCATTAATATTGTTGAGATTGTCCAGACTATATCTTCATGGAAATTCCATTCATCTGCAAGGGCATGGCAAACAATATTGAGTGAAGGATAAAAATGAAAATAGTTTGCAGGAAATATATTATGAAATATGTCATACATTTAATGTTCTGAAACATAAAATTTTGTTTTATTGATCCCCGTGGAGAGCTTTTTCAATCCCTCACATCATGCAAAATAGTGATTGTGTTATGTCAGTATTCCTTTTTTTGGGTAAATAATATGAAATTAATAGAATAGAAGGTTGCACTGCTGACCATCAGACTATTCAAATAAAATGTACTATTTACTTATGATCTTCAATAAAGGAAATTGAAAAATAAGTCAATATATAGAGAAAAATAATTTTTTAGAGAACTTTTCAGAAATGTTAAGGAGATTTTGGAGCTTTGGATTCTGTTGGACACGGCAGGATTAGTACAGTATATTATTCAGATTCACGTAATGCTGCAGTTCGAACAGGAAGTGAGAAATCAATAGTTGTCAATGCTCCTAAAGAGGGCTGTGGGATTCCTTGGAGGTGGTCTAAAATTCATGATAGAGGCAAAAGTATCTTGGACAGGTAATATTGGATCCTTGATGACAGTTTCTGGGATGCCACTTTTTTTCATAATTCATTTATACAGTAGTTGTTATTTGTTTCATGCATGATTATGGTACATTAATCTAGAATTCTTCCTTTTTTGTTTTTCCTATATGACATAATCACTGATAAATTTGTATTTGCAATGACTGATATTCAGCTTGAATGGCCACGGACAAGGGTAGTCTATCAGATTAAAGTTGGTCCAACAGTGCCTCAAACCTCACCTGCGAACATGGTACCTCTAATATGGCCCTGCCTGGAAGAAAACAAATGTCCTTTCAATTGCTGTGATATTGGGGTTCCTTTGGGAATGCCCTCTGGAAATTTGAATTCTTCAAGATTGGTTCCCCAACAGCCACCGTAGGATGACATCAATGGAGATGGCTCTCTGATATTAATTCAATAATCTATCATATTCTTACCCTGTCTCTAGATTGATGCTATTTGTTAAGTAATCACAGTAAGAGAGGTGTACCATATGGATGGTGGAAAATATGGGTTTATGTGATGGTTTCTTAAGCTAGACTGTGATGTTTAACCAAACTTTGAATTAAAGTTTCAAAATGAGATTATGTAAATGTGTAAATTTTAAACATAAATGCATTTGGATTAAAATTGGAACTAGAGCATTGATGATATTCAAATCATCTTAACTAAAACCAAACCTACACTATGCAAAATTTAACATGAATTTACTTTTCCCCGGATTACATCAAATTTCGATACAGTGAAAATGGCTGATATCGTGGAAAGGACAGAGAGGTGGGTCAAAAGTTTCTGTCTCAGTGGATGAGAGCCTTCCATATTAGTATCATTGAGAACTTCTTGCCATTTTAGATTCATACTACTGAGTGTATGATAATTGCATTTTTAGATTTCTTGTGGAGTTTCGATCTAGGTGAAGCCTCAAAAAATATAGTAATCTCTTACAATGTAATTTATATTTTAGCTCAAGAATAAAAGATAATTTATATTGATTGCAGTCTTAAATGACTGTGCTTTGTCATTTGGCTGTCCTTTCCTATATCAGTGTGAAACTCTTGTCCTTTGACTGTGAGAAGATAAAAAATTAAGGCTTGTCACTGTCTTCTACCACCTACATGATTGTCCCTGTAAGGCAAGTTTTCCTTCACCTTTTATGTTGTCACTCTCAAAGAGGACTGTCATGCTCATCCGATATTCCTTGGAAATGTTCCTATGAGATGTTACTGCCCTTATAATGAATATTCATTGTGGAAAGTCTGCCCTCTGCATCTTACACCACAGTGATTGCCCCTTTCAATGTTTTTGTATTCCATGCTCTTCTACAACCCTTCTATGTGGTTTCCCTCTTTTACTGTGGTTGTCCTCTATTTCTTTGTGTCTAGCATTTAATGAAACACATTTGGAGGATGTTTGGGCCACTGTACATATAAGCTAATGCCTTGTTTGGGATTCAATTTATCTAATGGAGGCTTTCCATTCAGCATATCTTTCAGCATGCTATACAGTTTTTTCCTGTCCAAGAACCAGTATCACATCTGCCCTTAATATATCAATAGCATGCAGAAATAACTCATAACCAAGGCGTTCCACCTAGCTCAATGTATTGATCACCATACTTGCTACTCGAGCATGAAATTTAAGATTTCTATCACTATTTTTTTTATGCACCTATAGGTGATAAATATGTGTGCAGATCCAAGAAGAGGATCTATTTGACTCATGAAGAAACTACTCTTGCAAATGACCACCAACAACATAACCTTTCAGTTTTCACCAATTGCAAGGTGTATACCATAGCATCAAGATTAATCCTTTGACTTGTAAAATACCCTTTTGCCTCTGTCATGTGTTGACTATCCATTCCATTTTGTTGATGTTTGTCTTTTTAACTTTAATGCACTTACTAGTTAGTATTCAAGAATCAAACACAGATAATGCAGCAGGAAAAACACAGCTGTTTTTTTCATAGACCTGCTGCAAAAATAGCTCCGTGAGGTTGATAAATTTGAATTGAATGTTCCTATCAATGAGTGCATCCAGTTTGGATCTCAAAAAAGCATTTGGATGGGATTTTTGCAATCATACGCATGAGCAGAAGGATCTAGAACATCCCTATTGGCAAAATTAAAAAAACGCGAAAAAACAGACAATGTAGTAGAGAAATGGTAAAGAACATTCTGGAGAGAAGGCCGAATCACCATTAAAAAATGCCGGGGTTTATTTTCTCCCTTGCACCAAGGGCAATCTTTTTTTAGAAGACTCACTCTTGTTTTTATGTCACATGTAATGAACAAGAAAGGCATGCAAAGAAGGGAGGAGAGGGAAACGTGGGGGAAAAGAGAAGGGAGTTATGAGCAAGAAGAGAGCGACATTAAAGGGAAGGAAACGCAATGTAGAGCAGAAGAAAAATGACAACATACGAAGAGAAGTGAAATTCACTATCTTATGTTTTATCTGTAAATCAATTGATTAACCCACATGACGTAATTCTTAAAATAACGGAAGCAAATGTAAATGGAAATTGCAGGGCCAAAACTGCATACCTTCTCTGCTGAATGACTTGAGATTGTCCAGAAATTGCCTCCTCCTATCAGCGGTGGTCGAAGAAATTGGCTCTTGCTTATTACGAAACCCTAGCAAAGCAGAGATTTTCACTATCAAACTATTACGAAACCCTACCAAAGCATTTCGATATAGAAATATGGTGAAACACGAAACAAGAAGAACGAAACACTACCAAATGACTCGAGATTCTGCAAATTGCGTCAACCTGATTATGAAACCCTAGGAAAAAATTCACGCCAGAGCCGGTACCTCAATCTATTCACAGTAAACGGTGCGTAAGCTTGAAGGAATTTAATAGCAAGCATTGCCTGTGACGAAGCAGCTCCGACGCGGTCGCTAAGCACCTCCGTAGCAGCACCAGGAAGCATGAGGTGGATTGGTGAAAACACACAGACGTGCCAGCAGTCAAAACTCACCGTAACAAACATTGCTTTTACTCCAGGCGGCCACGTTTCCCGGCGTTCAAATGTCCCCGGCAAAAGTTTCCCGGCGGAAAAACCAGGCGTGAGACAACTTCCCGGGTGGAAGCTCACGCTTAATATAGCCTATCGGCTAAACTATCGGCTAAATTACTACGTTATATGCGTTGCATTTAATATTATTTTTTTGGTTTAATCATTCATACGTTTCAACTTACTTTGCCTTATATTCTCAATGCAGTGTATATTGTCCATAACACATTGATATACTTGTAAATTATTTCCAATATAAAGTAATATGTGCAACACTTATAATATAGCTAAGCTCATTTACAGGTACTTAAAATATATCAATTGATATATTACATCAACCAAACTTTATACATTTCAATCAATATATTTAAATTGAACCATAATGTGTATATATATATATATTATTATATAATAATGATTATTAATTGCATTGATTGCCATTCAATTATGTATCCAAGTAACTATATATATATGTATACTAATATATAAGTATATTCGTTTACATGAACGTAATAATATACTTATATTAATATATCTATATTTTAATATACATAAATAATTATTTTAATATCCAAATCCATACATATAACCTCCTTACATATTCGTTGATTGACGTGGATACACGTTCGAAGTTCATACATATATATGTCACATTTATCCATTCGTTTCTCCCATGTATATGGGTTATCGAGGACATGTGCATATATATATAAGTATATTCGTTTACATGAACATAATAATATACTTATATTAATATATCTATATTTTAATACACATATAATTACTTTAATATCCAAACCCATACATATAACCCCCTTACATATTTGTTGATTGACGTAGATACACATCTGAAGTGCATATATATATATATATATCGCATTTATCCATTCGATTCTCCCATGTATATGGGTTATCAAGGATGTGTGCATATATATATATATATATATATATATATATATACACACATTCCTAGCATATACCTCATCGATTAACACCCAAGTAGGAACACATAAAGAAGAACTCGCATAAGACAAGAGACTCAAACACATAACCCAAATCCAAAATATTCACAGACAAGATCATAACATCTTCTAAATCATACTCAAATGAGGCTAATGATAATTTACCATTTTCCCAAACTATTGACTCGACTTTACTAAACTAGAAGTAAGTGTGTGTGTGTGTGAAAGCTCAGTTTAGGTCTTATCAAAGGTTACTAGACCAATCCCCTCTCTTGAGTGATACTTTCCCTCTCTTTTGGAGGCTTGAACCTATTCCCGCATTCAACTTAGTACATTGCAACATTAGTTAGATGTTCGCATGAAATCCATTTGCATCAACAAAGCATTAGAATATTCACATTGCAATACATATTCTTTCATTGTGTTTCATCAATATAAAAATAATCATTCATTTAAAAGCAATAACATCTTAATACATATTTCAGTATTTCATTCTCCTACTAAACATATTAAAGTCACATTTTGTATTTATCAACACTTTCACTCATGAAGGTAAAAGTAACTCAATAACTAGGAAATGGGGTGTAACAATTATCATTGCATTCTAAGTAGTAACTTAAAAAATAATATACGTAGCTCGAGATCCTTTCCTTATTACAATAGAATTTGAATATATTTTGATGTTCAATAATAACAACAAATTATAATAGTAATAAACTATCATATGCATACTCATGATAAACATCAACCAAAATACCATACAATACAGTTGGTCCACAACTAAATGAATCTCCAATATAAGCTCTAGTTGAGATCGTCTTCTAACTAAAGGGTGGATTCCTTTAAAATTTGAAATCAAATGGATTTCTACCTCTAATATTAAATAGATCTATGGGTTTTCATCCTCAAATCCACATGCTTGAATATAAGTGCTCAAAATAGTTTCCAACAATGTTTGTATATAGAAATTAATAAATGATCCTCGCTGAGTGGATGCATTCCTTTTTATATACTCCATAGAAATGATTATATTAGATTTTAGAATTTCCAACCTCGTATTGTTAACACTTCACTAAATAAGAGAAATATTATGTTCATCCTCTAATACCATGTGTACATGTGAATCCATACCTTTAAATTTAAATAATGTTCTTTAGAAAGAAAACTTAGTTGGAATAACTTATGAAACAAAAATAGACCATTAATAACATTGCAACACATGATGGGGTCCAAAAAACAAAGGTGATAATATCAAAGTTTAGGAGTTAGGGATACCATAATATTCATTCCACTAGTTGGGACGTCAAAGGTCAAGAAATAGGAATGTCGAGATTGAAAAGTATGAAATTTTGAAAACAAAAGGAAAAGAGTGAATGATGAATGAAAATCATGATAGGATAGGTAAGTTCAAAACTTTGATGGAAAATAAAGAAAAAATAAAGTTGGAAAGAAGTGTATACTAGGAAGGAAATCTTCAAAAATTAACACAAACATAGAAAATGGATCACTAAAACCCCTAGGTAACAAGGAATAAACCTAATATTTACAAAATTATATTAACAAAAAATTAGGAAATTACACTCATTTATAATCCCATGAATAAACAATTTAGGAAAATCAAGAGCAAGAGGAAATGTCAAAAAATTATGATTCATCTCTAAGTGTGGATCCTACTTGGTTAGACCTTACCATAAAGAAAATAAAGAGAGTTTCAAAACTATTGGCTGGTGATTTTTCCATTAGTACACCTATGATAGATAAGCCATCTCAAAGTTAAAGGGCTATGGTCATATCTATTGTTATAGATTCACAAGGTTCAAGAATTATGGAGGTTTCCACTCTAATGTTTTGACAAAGATGAAAGAGAGTTATTACGACTAGATTATCAAATTTCTAGAGTTAATTTGGGTAAGTAAATAAGAGAATATAAAATTAAAGGCATGAAAATATTATTGCTAATATTTTCTCCCAAATGGATAAGGATTATAAAAGAAAATAAAAATTGAATGAGAAAGAGAAATAGTTGAACTCTTACATTAAACACTTGGTTGGATCTCTCCATTCTTCTCGAATGAAAATTTCTGCCTCAACTATTGAGGAAATAAAATTTATTTCAAATGTAATAAAATAATATCATCATGATCTATTTTCTCAAGGCTCTAAGGTCGTTGAAGATTTTATGACTCTCTTTAACATGAAAAAAAAATTAGTAGCCAAGTTCAAAGAGGAGTTACAAATTCACATGGATACTATTCCTCAAATTAAGGAGATGTTTAATGCTAACTTTAAAAAACACTTTTGTTGGAAGGATATTTGAATAACAATAGATCACTACTCCTTTTGCAAAGTAGGGATTCCTACTTCAAGGTTCCTTTGTAAACAGGTCTTGGTCATGATGGATAACCTAGTGATTTATGTGATTGATTTAACAAGGGGTCTTTTGTTCCAGAAACCTAGACTTCTATAATGTATACTCTCAAATACATACAAAATCATTTAAAAAAATAGATCGGTTCCTAGTATATTGCTCAAAGCACTTTCAAATTTAGATCTATTAAATTTCATCAAATATTATACTAAATTTAACATATCTAAAATATCCACTTGATCTGAAAAATATCTAAATGATTTGATTTAAATAAAAGATAAAATATCAAGGTAAGATGTTAGAAAATAATTTAAGATAAATATATAATGATAAATTTCATTCAATCTATCAAATCTGAAAGACTAGGAAAATCAATAAATCAACATTATAATGATCACCATTTACATAATCATATATAACATTAATGCAATCACCAAAGGAAAATATAACATTTAGATTTTTCAAGCCATATCATATTAAACTACCATATGCATGTGCTGAGTTGAGAAAAGACTTTATGCAAAGCAATAAAAAATCAAGATTTTACCGGTGTATTCAACTTAGACAAATAATCATGAGTATATCATCACTAAGGATAAAGATTCTATTTCTAATAGAAGAAATTATCCTTTGATTAAATTATGTAGATAAATACACAAATTCCAGTAGACAAATCATACTAAAAATTGTACAAGTTTTTGCATTCAAAATGATTTCTAATAATCATAAATGTTTCAAAGGTAGATATAAATAGGAACTAGGCATCCTAAAATTTATGGATCTGAAAGGGTTTAACTACAACTTAAAGAGAGGTAACTTTCCTTGATTGAAAACTTGACTGAGCTAATTAGAAACTAAACTAAAAAGTAATTGAAAGTTATCTCCTAAGTGGAAAATCCTAACACCACTTCAACACTCATCAACCTAGGCATTGATTTATTACATTTATCAAAAGAATAAACATACATGAAATAAATTCTTGTACCAAAGTTATTTTAAACCTAGAAAATATCAAAAAATCATTAATGAATTTATTAAGTTATTTATATTTTTTCCCTTATGATATTTCAATTTAATTAATTAAGTGAAGGAAGAATTCCAATTTTCCCTATAACTCATCAAAACTGGGCAACTCCTCTTGGAATCCTTGGATTTCAACTTTGACATTCACCATTTGATCCATAGAATCCTCAAAAATCAACCCACGTAATGATTCTACAAACACTCCAATCATCTTGGTGAATCAGGCTATCATCGATAATGTTTCCCAAAATGTACAAGAAAGATCTTCAATGAATTTCTCAATTTTGGTCATGGCCTGGTCTACTGAGTTTCAATTCTTATTCAACTTTATTTTATATTTATTGAGGACTTTTACCCTTAGTTGTTCAACTTTTAACCATTCTTTAGGTTTAAGTTGCGGCCTTCGTTTTTTGCAAAATTGGGATATAATCTTCCCACATGATAAGGTCTTCACTTATTCTTGACTCCATTTGGTGAGCCAAACTAGCTTCATCATTAATAGAGTGATAATATTTAATCACTTTCTTTATTTCTTGACTAAGTGTTTGTAAGTTTTCTCTTCATTCTTTAGTAGCTAGGAGGAGGCCTTCTAGGTTTGAATATTGAGTATCTTTACACAAAGCCACTTGCGAATTTGGTATTGGGGTGGTGAAATCAATTGGCCCTATCAGGTGATTAACATAACTCTTCAGTTGTTCCACTTGAGTCTTGAGTTCTTCTTTGGTGCCTTAATATTTTTACATCCTTTGTAGTATTACAAAGATAACTAATTATAAGGGTTATTTCTCTCCCTCTTAGGTCTAAGTACCCAAATTGATTTATTATATTTGGTAGTCCCGAGGTACCATATTTTCCTCTAGCTTATCTATTAAGGGGGTAGCAATTTGTGCTATCTTGTTCCCCTGTTCATCTATTTTTGTATTGGAAATCCTCCTTTCCCTTTCCCTATTCCTTTTACTAGTAGGTGTTTGAAATACCTCTGTCGAAATAGAGAAATCTCCTTCCTCTATTTAAAACTATGTTCTCTATCATTTCTAGATATTATGGTTGAGTCATACTGGGAGGCTAGATGTTTCCTCTTTCTACTAATTGTAAAGGGAATGAGGATTCATCCTTGTCTCTCTAGATTGAATTCTTGCTCTAGTTGATATGGTGGAGGAGATGGGAGAGGAAAAGGAAAGATCCCAATGTTAGCAAAGGCTTAAGAATCCCCATGAATATCTTCTCCTTTCTTTTTCTCAAGCTCTATTTCTATGTTTTCCATATTCTCTTCATGTATAATCTCAACTTGTTCTTCATCACCTTTCAATTTTTCTCCTTGCTTAAGATGTGGAGGTGACATAATATAAGCATCTAGTGGTGGAGATGGAGGGTGTTTGTAACATGAGGTGGAGATGAAAGTGGAGTTAGAACATGAGGTAGAGATGGAGGTGAAATTTGAATATGGGGTGGAGGAATTAGAGGTGTATGAGGAAATTCCATATTTTTAGTTGTAGTGTATAAGTATTAAAGGAGATGGGATGGAGATGGGATAGGGGATTCATGAGGTGGAGATGAAGAAAAGGTTAGAGTATAAGATTCACGAAGTGGAGATAAAGATGAAGATTAATATTGAGAAGAAGGTTGTGAAGTGAGAACAGTCTGAGTGTGTATTATTTTCTTATTTTAAAGAGGAACTTCTTCTTCGTCTTCTTCACTTGTTTCTATTAGAATCCTATTTTCTTGTGTCTTCCTTTTAGAACCAACTACCTTAGGTATTTCCTTTTCATTTACCCTTGTGTCTTTAGCTATGGATGATTCCCCAATCATCTTTGGTTGTTTTTTTTAACCATTATTTAGAACAAACTACCATACTTGTTGCACTATTCTCAATAGATTAATCTTCATCTATTTAACAATCCACATTGTGGATGGGTAGATTGAAAACTCCTTGTGTATTATACATTGGATTCAACACTTTCCTATCCTCTACCAATTCTTTTGGTACTTTGGCTATGTTGTAGGCTTTCATAAATTTAATAGTCAATTTGTAATAGTCTACCAATTTGACTTCATATTCATCCATGCAATTGGCCCAAAGATCTTCAAAGGGAACCTCGTGCTTATAATAAGACCCATTGACTTTGCTAATTTTTTCAATTAGATCAAACCTATTCCTTGGTTCATTATATAAATTCATATTCTATATAGCCATCTTAACACCAATAGTGTTTTTTGTTTGTATATTTGTGCAAGAATATACTCTGACCATAATGGGAAAGGAGTATCTAGATTTATGTTTTCTTGCTATCATTTTGTAGACTTATACCACTTGTCTATAAAGCTCTAACAAAATTACCATGTCACTAGGATACTTGGGTAATTTGTAGGGTGCCTTGTGAAAACGTACCACCCTAATATATAAAAATCTCTTGAAATGAATATACTAGTTACCCCAATTCTTCAACTCAAATATAGCTTCTGGATAGAAATTATTTTTGCAAATTCATTTCCAATCCTTTGATTATTGCATACATAAAAGCATCATTTACTACATAATAATTCTTTTGACTCTCTTTCAAATTTAGTTGGGGATAATGGTGGTAGATTTTTGTTTCTCCCATCTAAAGGGAACCCACTATCCTCAGTCCTGGGAAGGTAGCCTAATAAGAAATCAAATATACCAAGTAGGAGGTCATGTAAAACTTGGTGCTCTCCAAGACATCCATCAATTGGTTATGCAATTTATCACTAATAATACTATCCCAATCAATCATTTTTCCTTCACCAATAGTCAATATGTAGTAATACATCCATGGGTGAAAATATCTGGCATGGGGGTATCCATACACCCTATTGAGGAAAAAAATTTAGTCTTTGACATCTTCTTTAAATTAGCTCTTGTGTTGAAATTTTCTCATTTTTAGTGTCAACTTCCTTGGATTTAGAAATAATTAATTGTTAAAAAATTTATATCATACAATATTCTTCTTTTAATAGTGATTAAAAGATCACTAAATACTAATGTCTTCATACTTTGGAAAAGTAGGATGTCAAACACCCTTTCTATCATATCAAAGTTTATTTCTAACACCACTTCTTTTGATGATCCAATGATCTTCCTTTATTTGTACTCATAATGTTGAGCACAAGTTAGGACCAACTCTAAGGATTGTACTATCACTAGAAATGATGTTACCTCCACCAATCCTAAATTTTCTAAGGAAGTTACAATGATTGACCAATCTTCTACTAGATGAACTCTTTGCAATAATTCATCCACATCCACATGTTCCAAATTAGTATCTCCAATATCAATGTATGGAGAGAACATCTTAGAAGGTGGATGGTATCCTCTATACTGGTAATTCATATTTTTGTCCTCTTCTTGCATACTTCCTATGTATCCAACAACATCCATTAGGGGATATTAAAAAATATATATAAGGAAATTACACCTCTTCTATTAGCCAAACTTGAGAAAAAAATCCCAATTGATTCCCAAGGTTAAGTCATATTCTATATCAATTGCAAAGAAAAAACCTTAAATCCATACTTAATCAAAATTTTATCTTATCAGGAATTAGGCTTCAGAGATATTCTTTATCACTTTCCAAAAGGTATGTTAATTTTCAAAGTAATCAACTTGAACATCGATATCTAAAATAAATTTCAAATATGATACAAAGTATCAGCTATCAAACTTTAGAGATACCCTCTATCACTTGCTTTGGAAATAACAATGTTCAAGGAGGATATTTGATCATTAGTTCCAGAAAGGTCACTAGAACACTACTATAATTAAACCATCAAAAATTGGAGTATGAGAATATCCTTTATGTCTTGACTTTAGAAAATATCCTAATTACTAAATTTTTGCAAGATCTTGTAGATTTAAAACAAAATATTAGTTATCAAGGATCAAGAGTCTCCCTTGACTTATGCTAATTGATTTAAACTAGGTCACATTGCTTTAGCTTTGAAAAATTCTAATGGATTGTATGACTTATATAGGGTTTTGAGTATCAGGAAGAACATTTTCCCCTTGCTTCATAAGATTGGTAAGTGTTAAGGAAAATATCAAATCCATAATGGGTGAAAGTAGTTATTTATATTCCATATTGATGTGAGCTTTCAAGGATCAAGATTGGGAATATGCTCTACCTCCTATCTTAAATTCTTAATAGACCCATTAAGATGTTGACATGATCTTTGATTTCTAATAGATTCTTTAAATAAGTCACTAAAGCCATATTTGCTAAGGAAATTTCTATTGGGTATCAGGAATTAGAGGTAACGACTAATATTTAATCCAAAACAATATAATCAATAAGGAAATTTTTTGACAACTAAAAATAGTAAGACTTGGTTGTTTTAAATTTAACTTTAGAATCAAGGATTAGCAAGAACCCCTAAGAGGATTTTAAATTCAAGGACAATCCAACAACCAACAAGGTGTGATGAAACCATCACAAACAACCTCAATCAACATGTTGAGGCAAAAAAAGGATTTGACAATGGGAAAAAATAAAAACAAAAATGATCAAACAAGAAAACAAGAACGACACAATAGAAAACTAAAATCGAATCTTAAATGAGGAAAAAAATAAAGGAAAATGAAAATGAGGATGCAAGAAGCACAAAACACTATTAAACTATAACTATATTTCAAAACATACATATAATCAATGCAAGTGAATAAGGAATTAAGAGGCAAGCCAATGAAGTAGAAAAGAATGACAAACATGAACCCCACAAAGAGCACACCAAATGCCAACACATAATAGAATTTACCCACAAGCAAGAAAGAAACACTACTAATCATATAGAGACAAGATTTATATGAATTAGTCATGAATAAATTGTAGAGAAATGAAAGCACCATAATTAAATAATTCCTAAAACAAATGGTTAACCCATAAAATCCCCAAATCAATTGGCACATTAAAGCACCATTAATGCATCTGGGCGAATTAAATATGCTATCATGTGGGAAACCTGAAATGATAAGACATTGTCATCATTAGACATTGATTGTTGGGTTTCAAGCTTATGATGAAACAAAACCCAAACCATTGATGTTTGAAATGAAAAGAACATGATAGACAAAATTAAAGAGGTCGAGAATTAAGCCCAATGAGGATGATATACCAACATAAGAAACCCCAAAAACTCAATATTCAAAACAAATAACAAGGAAAGGCAATAAAAAACTAAAAGGCAAAGGTAAGAAAGGACGAGGAAAGATAATATAAAACAAGAGATACAAGAAAAAAAAGGGGGGAATTTTTCCTTAACAAAATGGGGTGTGAGTGCAAGACGCAATGAATAGACCAATCCTTGCTTATGGAATGGTTGAAATCATAAATTTGAGGGTTGAATTTCTTGAAGAAATAATAAATAAGTTAGATGATTCTCAAAATATTTTTTTGACTTGATAATGGATACTTCTAATTTAATTGAAAATACATTAGGGAATTTTTAAAAAAGAAGACTAAATTATCAATTTCATTGACACTCTCAAATAAAATCTAGGTAAACTAAATAATTAGAGATTGAGTTAATTTTTTTCTTGTGATTCTTCTTCTTAGATAAATTGATGAAAATAAAGTTTACGTTTAAATATTAAAAAAAATAGATGGATAAGAAGTGCATCACAATCCATCAAATTACAAAATTTATGTTTCTTACCTCTTCTACTATAGCTACATAGATGACCCTAATTAGGGATAATCAATTAAATATTGAATACATTTAAGGACTACCTAAATATAACTTGTGAAAAGTCAAAGGATGATACCATCGTCATTGAAGAGATCAGCAATGAAGAAGAAGATTCAAGCAAATACTTGGTTGTATAAGCATATGTTGAAAATATTTTATGTGTCAATGTTAAGATATAATGTACTATTTAAATATATATTTTTATGTTACTATGTTTAATGTTTAATATTTCAAAAGCGATCTTTAAGTGCACGCATGATTTTTGGAATATTATTTTATTTTCATAATTACCTAGAAACCATATATATGGAACTTTATCATTGCACAAGGAATGGAACTTTGAGAATATTTTATAAATGTTTGTAGAAGAATAAAATACTTTTAAACTTTGAATTTTTGAGAAACAATAAAACTCCAAATTAGAACTTTAAGTTTCTCTTGTAAAATTTATATCTTTTCTTATGTTAAATATAATTGTTATTTCACATGAAGCCTCTTAGAAACCTAAAAATTTGACCATAAGTTGATTTATTCATCTCACAATAATTCCTTTTATGAGGGTTTGTCAAAATCCATTTTCTATTTTATGAAGTTTGCATATTTAGCATATTTCTCTTATTCCTATAAAAATTGCTTTTATGTAGTCTTTGTTTTTTTAGATATTTTTTTAATACTTAGGTAGCCTAACCACCTTGAGGATGGGTTTTTACCCTAGTAATTATATAAATCCATTCACCAATAATATTGAATTACACATGCTTAAGTTCTCTCATTTATTAACACTATTACACTTTGTCAATGTTGGTGTGGATAAGGCTATTACCTAACTAGAACATAATTTCTACTATTAGGTCCCTTTAACATCTTATCAATTAAGTTTACTTAGGATAGGATCTTATCACTTTATGTCTCATGTCATAAGATTAAGACACTTTTCATAATCTTATATTGACTTTTATCATTGTGTCCTAGGTGATTTAATATTAGTTGTCTTGAATGCCATAAGATTAAGACACTTGTTGTGATCTAGTTTATTCCTATGTCTCACCTTGGCTATATAACCAAGGGTCTCTCACACATTGTACATCCAATCTATTTTTTTGTATTCTTTGATAGGAATACAATTTATTCTTGTTATATTGATCTTCTTAGAATTTAGTGCTTTCCATGGGCATTTAGATCTTGGGTGGCTATCTCCATAGCCAAATTTTACATGGTGTTAAAGAAAGTTGAGTGTCTTTGGTTAGTTTTTAGGAGATATTGAGTGCAAATTTTGTATTTTCTTGAAGTATTTAGTATGCTCTTCTCTTGCATCCTTGGACGATCAAGAGAATAAAAAAGGTATGATAAAAATATCAGATTCTAGGGGGTTCCTCTTTTGCTTTGTATTTAAGGTGCATTTTGAGAACATGTTACATCATATTTGAGCTCACTATTATTTTTGGAGTGCCCAAGAAAGTCATATCTACCTTTTGTTTCATCCCAATTGGACATTGGAGGCCAAATCTACAAGGGTTTGAAGTTAGGTGTTGGTTGCCAAATCTAGAAGGTAGCCATATTTTTGGAGCATTTTGGGTGAAATCCGACCCTTCCATTCCGCTCAAAAGGCCCAAGAACCTATAGATCGACAGTCAAATTATCAAAATCAGAGCAATTTTTCCCCAACCATCAGAGAAAATTTCTACCCCTTGATCGTACAAATTCATTGCATATAATATTTTGACAAAATATTCCATGGCATTAGTAGCTACACAATTCAAGTAAAAAATAATATAATTAATTTTTTAATTATTTTTTAAAATTAAAATCAAAATAAATTAAAAGGTTTTCAATTAATTTTTTTTTTTTTATTAAATAATTGAGCACCCACGGGTACTGCAGAGTACCCAACAGGGTACTTGCATGGCAAGTCTTGTTAGGCCTTGCAGTCCACAGGCCTGCCATGGCCAACATGCGACAATGCCACTTGGCAACCCCATCCCCCATGCCATCATGATTTTTTAATAAATAAAACTTTTTAAATTAAGTTTTTGTTAATTTTTTTATTAATGTTTTTATTAAATATAGCTTTTAATTAAAGTTTTTCTTTAATAATTCTTTATTAAAGTTTTCCTTTAATAATTTTTATTGAAGTTTTTAAGAATTTAAAATTAAAATTATTTTTCTTTATTAATATTTTAATAAAGTTTTTATATAATATTTTTAAAAATCTAAAAATAATTTTTCTTTATTAATATTTTTAATAAAGTTATTTTTTTAATTAAAAACAATAATAATATTTTTTTTTTTATTAAATTTTTTAATAATGTTTTTAAATTAAACTTTTAATTTAAGTCTTTTTAAAAAACAATTGTCACATTAATAAGCAAATCTACGAAACTTTTAAGCCTACTTGTCATGCTCCACATTGCATCGTATGTTTGTTCCTCCAACTAACAACCATTAGGGGCCAATTGCTTCTGTCATTATAGAAAAATCCAGCTCGAGGGCATCTTTCATGGTCATCTACTTCACGAAAAATTTCTACATGGCTTCTTCATCATTATTTATAGATTTACATCACCATTGTTGTAGTCCTTCTCCTTTATGTAAATGCTATGTTGTAAACATACTAAAATAAAGTGCCACAATATTATCACTTCAATGTACTCTATCGTATTTCATGCTTCTTTAGATTGATCTATGGATCAAGTGTCACTTCCTATATACATAGTGAATGCAGTAGCTAGTTACCCATGCATTTTGGTGTGATAGACTAGATAACATATATAAACTTCTATTATGGAAGAAATCTACCTGTATTCAGAATGTCAAGTTCTACATCCAGGGACTTAGTACATGTCTCCAATTGAGATCGGGATATACCAATCTTTCATTTTAGAGTGTCCATTTGATACTCATACTATGGTGTCCTTCATTTTGATCTTATTCTTGTTGTAATGTGGATTCATTAACAATTCTTCATTGGAAGATTATGTAGTTACTCATGAGTTGATAGTTTCAACTCAAACACCATTCATGTTGACATCTTCTACAATGGTACTTGATTCTTTATATCAGTCTTTGTCACAATTTATCATTCTTTTGGAGTAGCATTTGGAGGACTCATCATCATCTTTGGTCCATGATTTACATCAATTTTTACATTGTTCTATATTGCCACTTTCTTTAGTTAAGATCAAGACTCTTGACATTCTAGTAGGACCCATTCACCCTAGGGTGAATTTGTCCCAGGAGGACACTCAACAATAACTTTTGGTGACTGGTACACATCAACTTACCCTTCTCAGATCTATCAAAAGTCTATTATTTTTTATTCTGTTATACTTTAAATTGATGATTCAAGTTTCACATTGCATAATTGAGTTGATTGAGTCGATTTAGTATTTTTAGTTTTTCTCCCCAAAGTGCATTTCAAGCATATTTACCTTGTCTTATCATAAGGAAAACAACAAGATCTCCAGTAGTTGACTCACCTAAGGGTTGAAAGTCAATCCTACCTTTGGGGATATCTTTTTCCTAATGAAAGTAGAGAAAGTGTAGGTGCATCATACATCCATTTAACCATTTCATTTTAGATCACCCACTTACCTTTTTCTATATTTCATTTCCTAACTTTTAGTCTACCTTTAGCTATTTCGAAATGAGTGAAAACAAAAGTTAAAGTGCTACGTACTAAGGGTCCTGAGCTGACTAGCCTTGAAACTCACATAATTGGTATGTGCAGTGTATGGCTTGAACAATGTGCTCCATCATATTAGTGTCTTTGTAGTATCTGGAAGGAGGATCTCTCAAGGTCTCTCAAATCTCATGAAACTAAGTGTGCAAATGAGGTTGAAATTTACCCAAATGACCATATATGCCTTACAAACCCTAGGGTTTTGGCCTACAACTCAAATTTCAACATTGACTATCAATCTTGGATAGTTCTTAGGATTCCCAAGACTTCATTTTTCATCATGTATCTAACAGACCTAGTCTCATCATCCTGTCGCACTCTCAACCCGAAAATCAAATTTTCTAGCCGATCTCTTGAGGGGGCAACACACCATCATTCTTTTGTTTGCTGGGCACAATGGGGCATCAAAAAATCAAGGGAATTTAAAAAAAATTCAAGCAACATTAGGTCTTTGAAACAATGCAGTGGGTACATTGCTTCAAAGAGGGGCAAAATGTAGACACCTAAAAATGTCTTGGATATATCACACATCCTAATTTTGCTTACTAACATCATTTTCTTCATAATTCACCCAATTTGTCCATTTAATTAAATAATATCCAATTATTTAGTTAAATTCACTTTAGTCTCCTATTAATCGAATAATTAACATTATTTGAATAATTCATTATAATTCATCATTTTCATACTATATTCTCCCTTTTTGATTAAATAATCTCAATTATTTAATTAAAATACCTATTTCCACTATTTAATTAAATAATGTTCAATTATTTAATTAAAAATCTTAATTCCTCAAACTTGTATGATTAAATGATTTTCATAATTGTTTAATTGACTAATTTTCTTCCAATCTTCCAACTTGCACAAAAAAAAATTCCTTTTTCAAAAAAAGAATATTTTCAATTCAAATTCAAATTCTTCCCTCCAACTCAAGATATCTTCAACTTCCTTTCCATGAAAGGGGGGATATTTTGAGCTCTCATGGAATATCAACCATTGACCTTCCTTGATCCACACCCACCCCCTTAATCTTTTCTCATCCCTTGATTAACATTTTCAATCCTGAACATTGATCATAATTCCAAAAATCTATAAATAAAAGCCTTTTCAACATGATTTCATATATTCACAATTCATAGCATCCTTACTCTCTCAAATTTTTGAGCCAACCCTAAGCAATTTGAGAACATTTTGTGAATCACACCTCTCACCATAGCTTTTGCAAATGGATTAGGCCTAAATTGAGCAATCCACGTACACTTGGAGCTTAATCCCCCAATGGGATTGGGGGTTTAGATTCAGTTAGTTTGAATTCTATTTTAAATGCTTTTGATTGAATCTTTTTAATGTTGTTAGCTAAATTTCATTGAGTATGGCCTTTTTTTGATCACTATCTTGTAGATTCTTAATGTTTTAGGATCTAATTGTTATAATTTAGTTGTTAATTGATCATGTAAGCTAACCATATGACATAGCTACTTCATCAACATTTCCTAGCAAGTCTTCAATAACAAAGGGCTTCTTTGAAAATTATAATCTTTGTTAGCAACTATAACAACTTTTGCAACAATTATGACTATAACAACTTTATAAGAATATATGTGTTTAAACTTTGTTGTTGAAGTTGTTTCATATTTCTTTTATTAACAACATGATGGTTGTTTGGAATTCATTGATCTATAGATCAACGTGTTCGAATTGATAAACAATCTCTTTTTTATTTTTATTAATATATATAATTGAGAGGATAATGAAATAATCTGAAATAAAATGTTAAAGTAAAACCTTGAAATTATAGATTTGAAACAAATATAAGAATAAATAAATATATTTAAACTTTTGATTCTCTAAAAATACAAAACAATAACATGTCTAATTAATAGCAACAAATATTTTTTTGAATTTAACTTTATATGTTATTTTAAATCGACATTTCGAACCACACATGGTTCATTATAAAAAAGAGGATAAGATTCATCATCAAAAAAAAGAATAATGAAAAATAAGATTAAAAAAATCATTCCTACAATATCTAATTAAATCAATAACCACATTATTTTTCAAACCCATTTCAAATAAAATCCCTTTTTAACTCAAGAATAACCAAATAAAACATCTTTAAGAACAACATTCCATTATTTTTATTTTTAACAAACATACAATTTAGAGTATGTCCATATGGCTGAGGAAGGAAATACACGAACTCGCTTCTAGCGTACGTCTAAAGGCTGTCCATAATCCTCACCTGACGGGCCTAACTTATTAGGTGTCCTTAGTTGGAGATATTTCAGAACATTACAAGCAAGTACCACTAAAATACATGGTAGTGTTTCGCTAAGTTGGTGGCTCGATAGGTATGGGTGGGCGAGCTGGGAGTTTTCAGGACTGCTACAATCATTTTCGTATTAAAAGGGTACCCATTCTCTAAACTCCTGTATGCATGGCGCATAATCCGAGGCTTACCTCCACAATAATGTCTATTAGTGTTTTGACCTCTTCATGTTTTCTGCACATTCTAGGGGACATGCAACAAACTGGATTGTGTAAATAGTGTCATGAAGAATCACTTGTGATTGATTGATTGCAGGGACAGAGCGAGAGCGATGGCTGCGTACAAGACAAGAGCTCCATCATACTTACTTCTTCTCATACTTCTGGCGTTTGCTCTGGTCAGCTTTGTGAGCTTTCAGAAGATGAGGGATTTGCGCTTGGCAAATGATTTGATAGGAAAGATAGAAGCAGAAATTGAGAGCCTGCGGGAAGATTTGCAGGTGCCTATTTCTTATCTTTTTTAGGTCTAATTTATATATAATATGCACTGTAGCTGTGGGAAGAAATTCTTGCAGACCATGGCCACACAGGGAAACATGCATCTTTGCATTTTTGGAGATTTCAATAAACATGGAAAGCACCTTCAAAATTCATTCTTGAAAACTGAAGGTTGATTTTTTTTGAAATATAGTGGAACATACGTAATCCAGTTTTCATTGAGTTTGATTAAATATAACCCACCTTCAAAATCCAATCTTGAAATCTGTGGGGTGTATGCTTCTCCTTTTCAGATATCTGATGATGTTTCTAGTCATATATAATGTGCTTTTTTGTTTTGGATAACTCACGGTATTACCATCAAGCGAGAGGTGTCAGAATACCGAACCCATTTTCTTGAATTTGATCTACTCTCTCTCTCTTTCTCTCTATGTTTAATGAAGTATTTTGTACAGATATGGACGGGGCTTAGAGGTAGTGTGTTCAGGGATTTTAAGAATCCTCTTACATCCAATCTTCATATCATTTATTTGATCTACTATTTCAAGATGGTGGATTTTTTAATTGTAAATTGGTAAATGCTCACACCCTCTAGGGAGGGCGTCATCAAGCTCAGGATACTTTTAAGCTAAGAATCCTTGTCTGAGGGGTATTCATTTCTATTCCACCAAAAATCTGTCGGGAACTTGACCCAGGTTCATCTGGTTTTTAATTGGTAAAATGGTAAAGGCTTAGACCCTCTAGGGAGTGTTTTTATCAATCTCAGGATAGTTTTAGGATAATAATCCTTATGCTATTCATTTCTATTCCTCCAAAAATCTGACCGGGGCTTAAATCCAGTCTCATCTGGTTTTTTATCCTTTGTTATTAGTGGGACCATATACCCAGTGGAGCTCGAGCCATGGTCATGATCATGGCATTGCATCACCTTAATACTCAACCATGGCTGCTGGACTTCAAAGTGTTGATTTAGCCTGCTTAGGGTCTGGCACCGAGACAGCAGTTCACCTTATTGTGATTTGGTGGTGACTGTACTTTGGATTACACAGTTACAGCTTACAACATTCAAGTCTACCCTCTTTTCAAATATTCCACAATCTTCACAACATGTCCTTAAGTTTATGAGCTGCTGTTCTTGTGGTATGGGGATTCAAAACTAGTCAATCATATCGTCTGTCATTATTGTATTATAGGGGTTTCAACATGGGTTATTCTGATGTAAACCTTTTACCATTACAACAAAACCCTTTGGTTCATAAACACAAATACTCTGCACTTATTTTTTTGGGTGTTTTATGTGTAGAAACTATAAAGCATTATATATTTCTGGTTCCAAGCTTTCACAAGATGGTGTGAACCAAAAAGCTAACTGCACACTATCATGTGATTTTTCAAATGTAATGCAATATTTGTCACAATAATGCGAGTTTCCAAGATTTCAAAACATAAACACCAAGTATGTGATATTGTGTAAAAGTTGACAGTCAATGCAGTAATTTGAAAAACAATGCTTGCTGCCACCTTCCAACGGGTCATAAGTGTCCATAGAACAATCATTTGATATTTGTGCAAAATTTATAAAAAGTAATGTTCCTCTTTTGCATTTCCGTGTTTCCCTGTTCTCCCACAAAATGGGTCTTGATGGAATACAATCTAAAAGAAGAGCCAGCTTGTGCAGA
The DNA here is from genome assembly GCA_007115665.2 of Sequoiadendron giganteum. Classification (NCBI taxonomy): domain Eukaryota; kingdom Viridiplantae; phylum Streptophyta; class Pinopsida; order Cupressales; family Cupressaceae; genus Sequoiadendron; species Sequoiadendron giganteum. The sequence continues at coordinate 322,814,306 of CM021100.1, read as the reverse complement.
TTAAGATTGGATTTTGAAGGAGGGTTCAATTTTTTAAATTGCCAACCGGATCTGATGACGATTCCTTGGATTTTCTTTTATCTCATATTGACAGATGCCTTCCATGAGTAACTAGCTTATGGGCTTTGTATGCACTATGTGCCTTATGGACTCTTTCCACTCTTGTGACTTAAATATTCCTTAAGTCTTCCTTGAAATAGAAGTTCCATTTTCCTTTCCATTTTGAGGTGCAGATTTAACATGAATGTTTGTAGTTTTCATGAGTGCACATTTGCACCGATGGAATATACTGTAAATTGCATACTTTGCTGTATAAATTTGTGATTTTGGGGAATCACAATAAATAAATCAATGTTCTGACGATGGTTCCTTGGCCTTTCTTTTATTTTATATTGAGTGACTTTGTCCATGAGTAACTAGCTTAGGGGCTTGGTATGCACCATGTACCTTATCAACTCTTTCCAATATTGTGACTTAAATCTCCCTTCTCCACTCAAGTTCCTTCTCGAAATAGCGAGAAGTTCCTTTTTCTTTCCATTTTGAGGTGCAGATTTAACATGAATGTTTATAGTTTTCTTGAATGCACAGTAGCACTGGTATAATATATTGTGAATTGCATTCTTTGCCCTGTAAATTTGTGGTTCAGGGGAATCATTATTAATTAAATCAAGACTCAGTCATTTAAAGAAGTTTAAAGTTTTCTGAGCAGAAAACTTGAATAAAAACGATAACACTGTACACCAAACTCCCATGATGCTTAAAACTTAGCCAAAACGTCTGCTAATGGTGGTGTGATGCAAGAGACATGTTGTATTGGGACCTATGTAATGCATTTTCTATTCTGAAAGTAGTTACAAAAACAGGTTTAAGTGGTTGTAATGAACAACCCCAAATCTTTTTTTTTTTTTTTTTTTTCTAATTTTGCTTTAACTGCTGTTTGAAGGTTTTCTGAGTATGATTGTTTGTTTTTGTCACATATGCCATTCATGAATTAAGCAAGCTAATGATAAACATAACCAATATGCAAAGATAACAATAGGAAGCTCACTAGAGATAGATTATACAACCCTTTCGATATTCAGTTTGTCATAACTTGTAATGTGCAGACTTACATAACTTAAAATCAGGAATAACAATGGACTTTCAGACCTGGAAAGGTGAAGTCTATCAGCAAATATGAAGCTCCCAGCATGCCACGAACAGAACCAAGTTTACCCTTCTGTCTCCTTGCCTCCCACGTCAAGATAACACTGGAAAGGTGGAGTCTATCAGCAAATATGAAGCTCCCAGCATGCCACAAACAGAACCAAGTTTACCCTTCTGTCTCCTTGCCTCCCACGTCAAGATAACACTGCAATCAACCCCAAATAATTGACATAACTTGTAATGTGCAGACTTACATAACTTAAAATCAGGAATAACAATGGACTTTCAGACCTGGAAAGGTGAAGTCTATCAGCAAATATGAAGCTCCCAGCATGCCACGAACAGAACCAAGTTTACCCTTCTGTCTCCTTGCCTCCCACGTCAAGATAACACTGGAAAGGTGGAGTCTATCAGCAAATATGAAGCTCCCAGCATGCCACAAACAGAACCAAGTTTACCCTTCTGTCTCCTTGCCTCCCACGTCAAGATAACACTGCAATCAACCCCAAATAATCGACAGTAACAGCCTATACACCAGCAAGCTTGAAAACTGTAATTTTTCACCAGTAAGGGCGTCCTCTGTAGGAATTCAACCAGCCCTCAAAAAATCCAACTCTTCATTAAAAAGTGCAATCCAGGGCTTGAAGGAGACACCTAGAGAAGAGAAATCTTTTGAAGCAATACCCATATGCAAACCACGAGCCCTTTGAAAGTTGTGAGCACAAACCCATATGCATTTAGTGCCTAGCAGCATAAGGGTGACCTTGCCAAATAATTCCAACACCTCATTAAAATCTGCAAACTAGTACTTGCTGTGAGCGCCTTCAAGAGAGACTTCATTTGAAACAATGCCCATATTGAAAACTCTAAGCCATTTGGGAAGAATGAGGAAATCATCAAGTTCAGGTCCAAAACTGAAAGTGCCCAGAAATGGAAGAAACACACCAAACTCACGAAGAAAATCCACTCCAAACTGCAAGAAGCAAATGCTGATGTTATTAGCAGCATCGGGCTGCTTCTTCCAGCGATCGCATTATGTTGTAATAAATTAAATGATAGCCTATGGCTATTTAATTTATACTCATTTGATTTAAATGGATGAGGCCGACCTTTCTTGATATTATTTTGTAATTTATTATTTTCAAGAGAGGCCGACCTCCTTGAAGAGTTACCTTATTTTGTATAAATACAAGGTGATGTTTGTTCATTTCATCAATCAAGTTCATTCAGCATAATTCGCATTCCAAGCAGAAGTTCACATTTGAACAGCAGCGCTTCATCTTGTAGCAGCAGGCCGATTTCAAGGAGAAGCATATTCGATTGTATCTTTGCATCTAGGAGAGGTGCTATTATTCATTGTATCAAATTCAGCCATGAGCTGGGCCTGAGTTGCAAGCAGATTTCTGCTCTTATTCCTTCATTATATAAGAGACATATTTGTTGGGTTTTTCTCCCTCAAGAGGAGGGTTTTCCCAGGGTATCTTGCTGTGTTTATTGTCTTATGTGTTGCATTTTCTGAGTGCTTTCAGTTGTATTATTTGATCATTAAAACACTAACAGCAAACACACACCCAAAACCAAACTGAAAACCTCAAAAGAATTGGAAAATCTCCATTTTTTTTCGCTCAGATGTGATTCTTAATTGAAACCACCATTCACCAGCTTGAGCAGGTCTTTCACTGCCAAAACTAGTCTTAGATATTGAGGGTTTTCGTCCTCAATCCCTTTCTTAGACCCTCTGGTAACAAACCAACAACATCTCTGTAAGTCGTCAAAGCATCCCTCCCCAGAAATGAGCTTGAAAATGAACTTTTAAGAGTTACTTCTTCAATTTAGGGTGACCAAAGCCTTAAACCCTAAAACCCACTCCCTTTTTGAGACTTGCTTTTGATTAGAAATAAATCTCAAACCAAACATTAGCTTTTAATTTTAATTTTCACATCAACTCCTTGCTTGGGCGTCCACTCCTTAAACATCATACTAAATCATTTTTGATGCTTTTTAAAACGACTTAAAGTCATTACTCTAGGCGCCATGGTCCTGTTATGTCCTATTATGACCTTTTTCACACATCACCCCATTTAGATGGGGACCCCCTAAATTTTGCTCCATTTTGGTCTTTTGGCTTTGGTTCTCTCTCTCTCTGGTCCTTTGTCCTTCCAGGGATGTCCCATCGTTTGACCTAGATTGAAATATTGGTTAAAGTCTGGGGAATTAGGGTTTCTCGTCATTCAGGCCTTTTAAAGGTCAAACTGAGTTATCGAATTGGAATCCGAGCTTAGTACTGTAGTTACAAGGCGTCCAACAAAGCCCCACTGAATTTTCATTGAATTCTGACAACTTACTATTTATAGTAAGTACTCAATCTGGGACTGTTTCATCAGGATTTTGGAATTTTGACTATTCCATCACACTCAAGTAACATCAAGCTACTTGCACGTAAATTTTGAGTAGAATCAGACAACTTGCTATTTTTGGCAGTTTAGGCTTCAAGAGCCATTTTCAGGGTTTACATGTGATTTTTCAATGCATGTCCGGAGATTACTACTGGGTTTTTCAAAACCTTTGCAACGATGTAACATGCAAACCGAGATGATCACTTTCAGAGTTCAGTCTTTGGAGGCTATTTTTAGGGTTTGCATGCAGAGTTTTTCAACGCATGTCCGGATATTCCTTTTGGGTTTTTCGAGAGCTTCGCAACAGTGTGACATGCAAGCAGAGAGGATCAAGTTTTGAGGACTTACTATTTTTAGCCAGTGCTCGCATGCAGACCAATTTTCTGGGTTTTTTGAGATCCCACAGGCGATGTGACATGCAAAATCATCCGGCAGTGGATTGGTCACTTTTCAGGAAGCTTCTATTTTTGGCAGGTACACTCAGACAGCTGCTCGACACTCCAGTTCAGCAAGCAGAACGACAACATAAAACTAAGCCAAACGGAGACCGTTCAGGATACGTGCAAGTCAAATTAGAGTTTCCACTTTTATAGGGGGTGAGACTCAGAAATTGTCAGAATGAAGTACCCCACCGATATCAGCATCATCCAAGCAACCTACTGGCAAAATTTGAGCGAAATTGGAGAACTTACTATTTTTAGTAAGTCATCTCAGGGCTATAAATAGCAGGTCTGCACCAGAGGTAGGTGTGAACGGGGCACTTAAGTTATCAGGATCGGACATAGCAAGTTTCAAGTCAAACAGAGCTACAAAAGTCAAGCAACTTTGGAACTTACTATAAATAGCAGGTGGCTATAAATAGCAAGTCAGAGCAAAGGACTGGCAAAAACAGGTTCATCAGATTGCAAGGATCATATGGTGAAAGTTTCAAGTAAAACAGAGCTATGGAAGTCAGAAAAGCAAGGACTTACTAAAAATAGAATGTGAAGGGCAGACAAGGGCATGAAAATTTTACTAAGTGTGAGAAAATGAGAGCATACCCTCTCAAATGCGCTCATGGTGAAAATGGAAGAGGACCCATATAAATGCGCCCTTGATGAAAATAAGGGTAGGCCTTCCAAAACACGCCTAAGTCAAAAATCAAAGTTCACCCTATGAAATGCGCCCAAAGGTGAGTGGAAGGCCGAAATATTTCTAAGGCAAGTAAGTGAAAGTTCACCCTCCAAAATGCGCCCACCTCAAGTGAAAAAGGTAAAACAACTAAGGCATGAAAGTCAGAGTAGCCTACCTTATATGCACCCTCAAGAGAAATGAAAACTCCCACATGTAAATGCGCCCAAAGTTGCCGAAAAGAGGAAAACGCCTAAGGCACACTAATGAAAGTGTCAAGGGTGAAATGCGCCCTCAAGTGAAAGCTCACCCCATGAAACGCGCCCACCTTGCAAGAGGAAAATATGCTAAGGCATGGGAAAGAAAACGTGCAAATATGAGAAATGAAAGTGCAACCTCTCATTTGCGCCAAGGGTAAGGGTTGAGTACTTAGAAATTTTCTAAGTCATGAAAATAAAGTAGCTTACCTAGAATGCGCCCATCTCCAGCTAGTCAAAATGCGCCCAAGTCAAAGGATGAATGAAGGCTTAAAAACGTCTAAGGCACAAATCAAAAGTAACATACCTCACTTGCGCCCAGCAAGTGTTAAGTGGTGGAGTTTCAAGTTTTTTTAAGACATCCGAACAAAAGTAACATACCTCATTTGCGCCCAGGCTAATTGGAGAAGGCTTAAACGCCTAAGGCATTGAGAATAAAAGTTGGAGGGGCTAAATGTGCCCAGGCGAAGACATGAAGTGGAGAATTTGTTAAGGTAGAAACAAAAGCATGATACTCAGAATGCGCCCAGCAAGGGAAGAAATTTCTAAGTTGCAGGATAGGAGTGATCACCTCTCATTTGCGCCATGGAGGAATGAAAGCCTTTAAAATTTTCTAAGGCACCAAAATCAAAGCTCCACCTATGGAATGCGCCCAAGTTGAAGTGGAAATGACAAGAATGTCTAAGGCGTGGGAATTTAATTTTGAATGAGATAAAATGCGCCCAAGGTAGGAAATGACTTAGAGTAAGTCATTTCCTAAGTGATAAGAATAAAAAATACCAAAGGTCAAATACGCCAGAAGTAGAAAATGTTAGATTTTCTTTAAGTGAAATAAAAAATTTCACTAAGGAAAAATGCGCCCATGATATGGATGGATTTTAAATTTTCCAAAGGCATTTAAATGAAGTGGGCTAAGTGATGAAATATTTTTTAAAGGGGAGAATTAACATTGATGAGTATTTTTTTTCCATGTCAAGTGGAAAATTAAATGAACCTCTTTAAAATACACCCATGAGTTGACAGAGTTAAAAAAAATTATTTTCCTAAGGGAGATTTTAATATTTCCAGAGGAAAATTGTTTTGCCTAGATTATTTTCCTAACGGAAATTAAATCTCAGAGGGTGGATTATTTCGAGCAAGCAAGTGATTTCAGATCGACGGAGTTGAATATTTTGAAGAGAAGATTTAAAATGTCTAAGGCAAATTTCATGAAATTGAAGATTTAAATGACAAACATTTTAACAGGTTAGAAATGAATTTACAACTCCCACGATTTTTTTTCGAGTTGAATTTAATTAAACACTGCGAGGATTTTAAAATGGAATTTTCAATCAAGTCAAGTGATTTTCTCGCGAGTTGTTTAAATTACTGAGAGTTAATTGGCAGATTGGAGGGAAAATTTCGAATTTTGCAAGGAAAAAATCTTCATTAATGGCAACTGCCATAATGATTGGCCGACGACTAGCCCACTACTGCGCCTGAATTAGAAGATTCTAAGTGAAGAGAGTGGTGAATTGATGAAGGTGCTAAAAATAACTCCAGCACTACTTGGCAGGATTCTTCATGAAGAGTTATTTAAACAACCTCATTTCTCTCATTTCTTCACACATTTTGAAGTGCTTGGAGTTGCTGAAGTGAGAAATTTAGTGAGAGATTGAAATCTTTTTCGAGGTTGCTGAAAGTGAGCTTGAGTTTTTATTTTCTAAGTACGGAGTTGCTGGAGAATTTAATTCTCAAGTTGCTGAGAATATATTTTCGAAGAGCCGAGAGTGTGTTGCTGCAAATTTCGGAATTATTTATGCTGGAGATTTTATTTTTAAGCGGCTGAGAGTTGAGGTTGCTGCAGGATTTCGAAGTTGTAGAGATTTTCTTATTTGCTGAAGGTCTTATTCCCGGAGTGCTGAAGAAGTCATTTTCGAAGTGGCAGAGGAGTTCTTGAAGTTGCTGGGATTTTACATTTGAACTGCTGAAAGTTGATTGCTGTTGGAGTTGAGGAGAAGTTCGAAATTCCATGTTGCAGTGATCTCTATACTCTTCTAATTGCTGAGGTTGACAGGCTGAAGTCAAAAATTCAAATTATTTATGCTGGAGAAATTATTCACATTGCTGAAAGCTATTAGTTTGCTGCGATTTTCTTCGTCAGTCAAAAGTGTAGTTGCTGAAAGTTTTCTCTGAGCCCAGAGATTTTATTACAGTTTGAGGTTTGGAGTTAGAAATTTACGCTGAGGAATTTTATTTTCAAAGCTAACTCCGTAATCGTAGCCATCTCGGGAATTGTTTTATTTTATTAAAAAATCTGCAGTCTAACTTATTATTCTATTTTATCTTTGCAGATGGCTGGAGCAAAAGATATTGCAGGAACAAGCAAAGCTGCAGGCAGAGCTGCAAATACTGAAGCGGGCAAGGCAAGCTCATCCCGACAGGCAATGATCAAAAGGCTCGCCAAGCCATTTCTTTCGAAGTCGGCAATTACCTCAAAGTTGGCGGGATTAAATGACAACAACCTTGGTTCATTTAATCTCAATGCACTCAAATCAAGGATGTTCGGGCTAGGGCCCATCAACCGTCAGTCACGACACATAATATTATGAAAAGTGGGATCTACGCGGCTGCTAGTTTTCCACCAACAATCCAGTGCCCGAAATTAATCATGGAATGCGCAAATTGCTACAAGCTGGAGCATAGGACCATTGTCTCTCCAGATGGCAAATTACTTGCCAACTTCACGTCGGACGCTATCGGAGAGGCATTTGGGATTCCTACTTCTGAGAGGATGTTATACAGAACAAAGGAAAGGGCGGACAAAATGTACTCCTCCTCCTTCGAAAGGGTTGCTGCAGTCATCAACAGAGTCTGGATGCAGAAGCCAAAGCCGCCCCGCACTAAACTCCCAAAACAGATAATTGCCGAGGATGTGAAACAAGAATACTGCGACTTGATAATGATGCTTAGTCGAATAAATGGGAGTGCCCAGGCCTACATCTTCGAGCCTTAGATGTTCTACTTCATCGAGATCATCTTGGAGGGAAAGGAGTGTGTTGATTGGGCTAGGATGATTAGCGACAATATTGATGAACAGTTCAGGAGCTTGAGGAGGACAAAAACCTTTTATATGAGCTCGTACGTTATATATATGTTGGCTAGGATGACCAAGTACCGAGGGATCACGTACAAGGAACCAATCGGCTGTGCACCTGACCAGTTCAAGATCCATGAAGCCTGCACACAGTTACATTTGACTAACCCTGCCAACTACAAGCGGGCAAATGATGCATTCACAATGCACATTACAAGGACCCTTCAATAGAGAATGCAACAAAGAATATCAAAGGAGGCACAGGCGTTGATAGAAGAATATGGATATTGGCTCATCCAATTTTCAAAATTCACATACATTAGGCTGCAGGGGTTCACTTCGTATCCATATCGGTTTCTTAGGTACCCCACCGATCATATAGTAATGCTAGAAGTATCTAGGCAATTGATTGCCTATGATAGGATTCAAAAGAAAAAGAAGAAGGGTGGACTTGACTTTCCTATCGCCATGGGGAATTCCAGTGAGGTGTGTCCCTCACTACAGGTGGCTCGAGAGGCAGAGGATGAGCTGCAATTTTTTCATCTCTCGTATCACACAGGCAGGCAGGATTTCGATCCTTACAGAAACATCCGAATGGTGCAGAACGTTGAGTACTGACACAAGGCTCACATTGAGGATTTTTGGGCAAATGCTGTTGATGAGGTTGAAATAAGGAAAAGGATGTTTACTAGGCTCCCCCTCAAGTTGATTAGGGAGTGTGAAGTCATTCCAGTTCCCGACCAGGTGGAGGAAGATGTCAACGTTATACAGCCTGACTATGAGTCAATGAGAAATACTCCGGTCCCACCACCTGATTGGTTCGAGCCAGAAATCATGGACTTGGACACGCTTTCTATACCGGTGATGACTTTCACAAGGGCTTGGGTCGATAGGCACGTATGCAGACTCAAGAGCAGATCAGTGGCCCTTACTTATGACTTGATGGGCGATCAAAGGCCACTAACAGTGAGAAGAGGAAAGCAAATTTCCCAAGCTGCAGAGGCACAAGAGGAAGCGCCAGCCCAGCCGATACCTTTGAGGATGGAGCAAGCATCACCTGCGCACTCACAAACTCAGTCTTCAAGTTTGAGAGTAGTTTCACTATTTGCCGATTAGAGAGCGAGATTGAATGAGGAGCGAGAGCTTGAAGAAGTTGATCAGCCCAACATCAGAGAGTCAGACAGCCTGAGTGTCAGTGCACCCAGAGGAGGAGGCCAACAGGAAGAGGAGGAGGAAACGACGACCGATACTCGTTTCCAGCAGATGTTGGACGTGACACTAGAAGAGGAAGAAAACATAGAGCAAGGGACCCAAGGGTCCGGAGATACTCAGCTTGTGGATACTGATGAGCTAGAGCAGAATAGTGTTCGAACAGAAGAAATACGCGAGGAGGCAACAGAGGAGCAACCCCTCGTCATTTGCAATCCACAGCAGATGGTGCCGGATTGGCTTATGGGCAGAATGAGAAGGGATCCTGAGGATGATACAGATCCGGCAGTAGAGATGGAAGAATTCCTCAGGAGGATCAGTGCACCTCCGGAAAAGAAGAGAGCCAAGAAATTTTCAAAGATTTCGACTGATGAGTCAGGCTCTCGCACACTCTAGGTTGCTGTCCCAAGGGAGGAGTGTGATCGAGTTGAGGAAAGACCCGAGAATTATGTGATCACCACCGTTGAGTTGTGTCGTCCTACGGGAGACCAAATTATTGAGGAGTTCGATAACTCCTATCAGGCATTGAAAGATAAGTTGCTCCGTACGGAAGGAAAGTACAAGAGGTTGAAGGAGCATAATACTTTGATAGGATATGTGCAAGACCTTGCACGTCCAGGTGAACAAGGAAACCCAATGGTTGAACCCCCGTCTGAGCTTCCGAGAGGGTCAGTTGTTGGCTTAGAGGATCTGAAGAAAATGGAAACGAAAGCGGATAAGTGGGTTAGCCATGTTCGGGCTGAGACTGAGAAATTCATGGAGGATCTTGCTTATGCTTACCAGCAAGCCTCAAATGTTCTGGCATGCATGGACATGGTGGATCAAGCCTGGAGTGAGACCCAGATTTATCAAACGAAGACTGTTCTTCGTCTAGGGGCTTTGATGAACATGCCTTTGCACACTCTGGTGGATGGGGGTGTAATACAGGAGGGTGATAGGTACGATTTCACCAGCTGGTACTCCTCAGTGGTCATAGGCCGTGGTTTCCATGATGCAGCACGGGCGGATTCAGCCAGGGTCAGGAAGGCAATGAACAATATTTTGGATGGAATCCTGAATACCTTGGAGGCCATATTTGTTAGGAGGTTGGCTCCGGATGAGATCACTGCAGGTGGTTTGAGGGATAGGTTGACTCCCTTCTTCTCAATCGTAAGATCATTTGTCCAAGATGATTTTGAGAACATCTCCACTTTCTCCAATATAATTCAGAACACACAGGATGCCTTGGTGGCTTGGAGAAAGTCTTACACCCGACATAGACAGACGGTAGCAGTCTTGGAATTTCAGCTCAACCATATCCTGTCGATTTCAGTTCAGGAGGTTGAAGCAGTGTTGGCCCGTCTGATCGAGTTTGCTGTTCGGGAGAGGGACAATGGGAACGCTCTGTTGGACGAGGATCTTCTAGAAGATGATGATGGGCATTAATTGCTCATTACGGTTCCTGCAGGGGAGTGGAGAATATTCTGTGCATTTATTGCCCACTCCTCTCTGTGGCGGTTTTTAGGGCAAAAACCCTAATTAGGGCATAGGTGGCTCGATCCGAGCCCTTTATTGTAATTGAATCTGAGCCGTCCACTGAAATGGGCTAGCTATAAAAGGGGCATCCCCCCTCATTTGTAATCTATTAGAATTAGAATTGGATCAAGAGTTGAATCAGAGCTAGAGAGTAGAAGGCATATAGTGTTTAGCTTAGAAGTTAGCTTAGATTGAGGAGGGAAGAAAACTTTCCTTTGAAAGTTTTGTAAGTGGTTGTTGTGAACACTTTTCATAATACAAAGAGTTTCATTGCTTGGTGATTTCTTTTTTGTTATGAGTAGCTAGCAAGGCCATTTCGTCTTTCGAATTCAAAGTAGATAGAGTAAAATAGACTTTTATTTCATGCAAGTAGTCGTTAGCTGTGGAATGTGGCATTTAATTTGAGCAAGTCTTCTCTCGTCCATACCACTAGCGGGCTTGCTGACGGTAAGTTCGCCTTGTGTGGTCAACTGGAGTAATAGCACTTAACTTCGGTTGTGGCTCATACGTCCATATGCATTGTTGTGATGGTATGAACATGTTGTGTCATGATTTGAACACTTTTCTCATCCTTTGAAGATTGCACCGACTTTGCGGAGGTTGTCCGAAGGGAGGCAAAGCAGAGTCTGGTTCGAAGATTGTTTAGGTTGATCCCCACATTCCACCCTTTAGAAATAGATTATAGAGTCTCTCCCCTTTATCTCCTTTAAATTCAGCATTTTCGAGTTAGTTTAGAAATCGGAGCATCATAGCCAAAATCTTTCATCTGCTTCACTTAATTGAACAATTGCGTAAGTCCCCTTGGAATAACCAGCATATTCACATCAACCAACTGAGTCTATTCGCAATAAAAGGAACCTTGGAGTTGAACGCATGATCTTTCACGCAATTTTAGCATGCAGAATACTTTGATCAAGAGAGAATAGAGTGACCGTTGGACATTTTATTCTGTGTTGGTGTGGTCATAAAACACACGTCAACATGTCCCCTTTTTAACCCTCAACAATAAAATATAAAGTTACTTTATTATGGACCACTTTTCAAAGCTTAAATCAAATATTAAAATGATTTGACCTTAGCAACTTTATACCAACAGAATATGTGCTATTGAGACAAGCCTGACCTGATTCTGCTTACCCTAGATGACTTACTATTTTTAGAAAATACTAAAAATAGTAAGTAGCGCCAAAAAATTCGAGCCAGAGAGAAACTGAGGTGCTCAAAAGGGCTTATCGAGGACTGAAGCACAGTACCAGACCCCCTACTAAAAATAACACTTATTAAAAATAGTAAGTGTATCCGAATTAGACCAACCCGAAAGAGGACATCGTAAATGGGGACATTACAGTGGTTCTAGTTTAATTTCATTCTATTAAAATAAGATTGTTATATTTAGTTTAATGGTCAAATAAGATATTAGAAGACTTTAGGTATATTCTTTTATTCTTTTAGTTACGCTTTAAGCTAACTTTCAGCTAGGATCAGTTAAAGCTTTCAGTTAGCTTTTTAGCTTTCAATTACTTTCAGTTAAGCCTTTAGTTAGCTTTTATTAGTGTATTGATATCTTCGCTGTTATTAGCTTTTTGTAGTTCTATATAAGAATGCGTTTGCTCACAAAATGCCACAACAATGTTGCTCCAAATCTGATCTTTAAATCTGATTATGCAATCATGCTCCAAACCTCCAATTGTCTCCAATGAAGTGCAAATAGAACTACATTATGAGTCCTCCACAAGATGAGCTAGGTTTTTGTCCAACTCATCATATTCACAAGGGTTTTCGTCCTTGGAATTAAGCCCAACCAAAGTTGCAGCCAAAGAGAAGAATCTCCAAATGAAAAAATGATATGAATGGATGCCAAATGACTTGCATTTTACTTTCTTTTATAGCCCTCCCAAAATAACCTTCCTCCCAAAGTAACCTTAACAAGGCCAACCTCCTTTATTTTATATTATTTATTTATTTGTATTTTTATTTTTGTACTTTATATTTATATTTTATTTATTATTTATTTTATCTTTATTTCCTTCCAATTTTGGCCGACCCCAATAGAGTATTCTTATTTTATTTTATTATTTATTTATATTTTAATATTATATAATATATATACTAGTGTTTACAAACACTATTAAAATAGGGTGGATTTAGGGCAAAAAAAGGGGACATTACAATCCTCCCTTCCTGGAATTGCTCGCCCACAAGCAATGATAAGCATACCACCACTTGGATCCCAAACCTTGATATCATCAGATTCAACAAACATGAAGAGATATAAGCATCTCAAAGTGCTAGCAACACCAAACGACTCTCCAACCCCTGTAGATCTCTGGTGGATGTGTAGAGCACCCCTCACAAGTGCAAGAAAACATATAATCACTCCTCTTATGTTGCTGATGTAGAACAGAACAACAACCTCCCTACTGAAAATCAGACCCAAGTGAGTGCAAATACCATCGCCAATGTCATATGATGATAGAGTTTCATTCATATGCCATCCTCCAATGATGAAGAGATGATCCAAGACTCTCCAAAACACCCAAACAGCCGCTGTCCCCCAAGTATCTTGTAGGATTTCCATGTGCAATAAAGTAGAACAGCCATCCCTCATCAAAGTATGGAGTGGAACCCCATAAACTAGGGCTGGAACACTAATGCCATCATGCTCACTTCCATACCCTACATCATAGTCTAGTTGAAACACAAACATTAGAGGTTCAAAATCAAATAGCATAGCAATACCTCCATCCCTAGGATCATAGTTTTAGCTGAAGCTTCATTCCTCCAAGTGTATGCCACACAAATGCAAGTGTCTCCATTCTCAATCTCTGAAGTAGGGCAGCCATAGTCTCAACCAAAGGATCATCATCTTGAGAGGATGGTATCTCATCAAGTGTGCCATGAATGCTTAAGGACCAAACCAAATCTGCATCACCAATGTCTCCATCTACATATGTAGTCATAGCACTAGTGGCTGATCCACTAAGTGTGTGCTCAACTACTCCACCCAACTCTTGTTGATGCTATAGCAGCTTCGGGCTCATCCTTCCAGCCACGAGTGAAGACATAAATTCATATAGCCTATCGGCTATTCATTTATTTGTGATAATTAATGTGAAGGGGTGCTTCACATGGCAACAATGTAATTTCTCTTGGGCCGACCTTCCTTGTAGTTCACAATTATTATTTGTAATTATATTTCTCTATTTTGGCCGACCTTGTACTTGAAGAGGTGCAACCTCTCTTTTATTGTGTATTTATACAAGGTCATTCCCCCTTCATTTGATCATCAAGCAAGTTCAAGTCTTTCCTTCATACAAGTGCAAAATCTTCAAGGGCAGATTTGAAGAACAAGGAAGTACAGATTATTGTTTGTGATTGCATCTTGAGTTGGTGCAGAATTTAGGCCTTGAGTGTGGCCTCATTGTAAAGAGATTTGTTGCCATCTTATATATATATAAGTGAGATCTTTGTTGCTAGGTTTTTCTCCCTCAAGTGGAGGGTTTTCCCAGGGTATCTTCTGTGTTTATGTGTCTGATTTTTAGTTAAATTCTGCTTACTTAATCTGATTGTTAAAACTAACATGGTATCAAAGCGGGTTTTGTGAAGATCCGATCAGATTTGTGGAAGAATTTAAGTGATCAATTTGTTATTTTGACTGGTGGTCGTGTTCATTACCTTTGGTCTTTATTACTGCCATTGATGAAGGCAAAGCTCAGATGCAAGATAGGGTTGGGAGTCTTTGACCTTGATCGGTTGAAATAAGATGTGAAGGATCGACATTGAAATCGTCGCACGGGCAAGTTCCTTGATACCGATATTGGAAGCAACCATGAAGGCACATCTTATATGATCTGAGAGTTGCCTCTTATTGGTAGTCAACAGTGAATCTGTAGTCATCTTAAATGACGAATAGCCAAAGATGAACCTAAGAAGGAATTATCAATCCGGATATTAAGCGCTATCACCTAAAATAGGATAGCGATTTGAAACTCATTCTGTAGAGTCATCTAGTTCAAAAATTATGGGTGATAGAGGAGAAGAAGTTGAGAGACATGAGGCACCACCTGATAGGATGATGCTTGTTAGATGCTTTGGTTAGAGGGCAAGGGAGAGCATCCCAACATGCTCAAGAAACCAACTGGCAATTAACATAGCTGATATAGAGAATGGATCATTTGGGACAGGGTAATGAAGTAGAGTAGTGAAGAGTAGTTAATCAACAAAATGGGGGAGCAATGGCAAGGCCCCAAATGCTCGTTTTTCCACCCAGAGTTGAGGAATCCGGAGCTTACCTTGGTTGAACAACAAAAACAATTTAAACAAGATTGGTTAGCTGCAGAACTTGGTTTCCAGCATGACATACGACTTTGGGATTATATAGATTTCAAGATGAGGCATACGACAGACATGGGCAATAAAGAACAACATAATGACTTATGAAGAAAAGTTGGAAAACTTAGCCTTCGTTACTTTGACTAGTCTGGTGAGATTTCGACGAAAGCATGGGTTCAAAGGGTGGACACGTACCTCAATCAAAACCCCATGCTAGAAGAAGAATCCATAAAATATGCTACTATGCACCTTGATGGAGTTGCACATGAGTGGTGGCATCATGGGATGATCATAATGGGGCATGCTTAGATTACATCATATATTGAGTTTACTGAGAGACTCATAGAGAGGTTTGAGAAGAAGGAACTAGGAATTCATTTTAAGGAGGTGGCAAAGTTGAAACCTCATGCGTTCAATGAAGAGCAGGTGGTTGAAGAGAAGTTCATAGCAGAAAAATTAGATGAAGTGATTGCTTTGAAGCTTGATGAATGTGAGACGAAGCCTTAGGATGACTCTTTGGTCATGCATGCAACTACTGTAGATGAGGTTGTGCATGAAGGAATTGACGAAACAACAACCTGTATACTCCTTTAGAGCTATCCAATGAAGTTGTGATATCTTTAGATAATGGGCATGATGAAAACAAAAGAGATGATGTTTTTGAATCAGCTAATAATGATAATTCTTTACCCCATGTGGGTAATGGTGACACAGGTGGCTTTGGGGTGGACTACCAAATCAAGCCTACGGAGAGAGACGATTATGACGATTTCAATGATAATGAGTTGGAGAGTGATTTATTCAGAAAGGCAAACTACTCATGAGAAACAGTGAACACTTATTCTCTAAACAAAGTGACCAGCCTTTCTACACATGGGATCTGGGTGTGTTGGCACCTAAGTATGACAAGGATCCACATTGGAATGAATTTCTTTTTGTTTGTAATGATGTCTTTACTTCATCCCGAGAGCCATGCATAGAGGATGGCATCAATAGTGGTGTTTTCAATCTTGAAAAGGAGTCTGATTTCACATTGCAGGTAGCTGATTTTTAGCAGAGACCTTGTAGTTTGATTGATTTGGATTCACAATCCACTATTTGGGATGATAAAGGAGAGACTCAGGTGATTTGGGAAATAACCACTCAGGAGATATACATTGAGCATACTCTTTCAAAAGGAAAACATCAGCTCATAGGACCATGGGATCCAGGTGTTTGGGGACCAAAGTATGATGAAGAATTAGTTTGGGAGGAATCTTCTTCTGACCAAGCTGCTGTTCCAACCTTAGAGCATAAAGAATGTAAAAAGGATGCCTTAGAGGGAATTGATTTTGAGAGGCATGATCTCAAAGACAAATCAGAAATGTTTCTGCTTGTGGCTAATTTTGATCGGAGGCCTAGTGACGAAGATGAGGCAAGCTTTGAAGAAGAGGCACATGAGATTTGGGATAGCCATGGAAACTTTGATGACAAGTGTGAATTGATTTTTGATTTTTACGTGCCACATAACAACAGTTCATCATTTTTGCTTGATCATGATTGGAAAAGACAACTTTTGGTATCCGCTGAAAATGAGGTGCACATTTTATCTAGTTTGAACAACAAACATATGCATGTGGAAAATTTAATTCAAAATGCATCTATGGGACAAAGTGAGCTTAATATTTCATTTGTTGATTTATATACATTGAAGAGCTCTATGGAAGAATTTAAAACAACTGACACATGATGCATGATAGAGATATAGCCACCAAGTTTGCAGATGAAACCTTATCTATGTCTAAACAGTTAAGGGAGGAGGTTAGTGAGCTCATCATCGAGCTTAATTCCACAAAGCTTGCTTTGGAAAGTGTCCAAGAGCCACTTCTTGAAGCAAACGACCAGCTCTATGAGACTCGATAGTTTTAAGGAGAAGGAAGGTAGAGAAAGGGCAAAGGAGATCAAACAGGTAATGATGGAGCTTGATCTCATCCAGGAGGAGTATGATCTTGCACATCGTCCAAAAAAATAAGAAAATAGGAGTTTGGATCAGCAAGAGGATTGGTTTGATTCGGGAGTTGAGGATAGCCATCAGTTTATTGATAATCTTTTGTTTGAGGTAGATGTTGATATGTTGTATGACAATTCGCTTTTTGAGTTGGATGATGGGATTACTCCTAGTTGTAGCTTTGCTTTGGGCGAAAATAGTAAGGTTTGTGACCCAGGTGCAGTTTCCAGTCACGAGGAGTTGTCTCAGGATTGGAGTGGTGGGTCAAGTTCCTGTGTTAGTACCGCTGCGCACTTTCCGAGCAGCTGGTACATGACTTCAATTTTGGATCCGCAGATGAGTTGGATGGTTTCTTCAGTTCAACAGTTGGGCAGTTCATGGTTGAGCCTGAATGATAGTGATGATTTGATCCTAGGAGATGATTCTGTTGTTACCTCCATACTCATCTCTCCTATGTTTTCAATGGGATTTTAGTTTGAGTACCGCTGCACTCACTTTCTTTCGTTGGTTATGATGACATCTTTTAATGAGCAGACAAATTTTGAGTTTGGGCAGGCTTTGGGACAACTGGTTGTGAGTGTTCTTTCGAACACAATTTACCCATTTGTTGTTTCCACTCTGGTGAGTGACACTACAGTTACTTCATGGAGATGATATGCGTTATTTCAAATGATGTCTTAATGATTGCAGTGGTTTGGGTGTGTTGGTGTGTTCGGGACCATTCTTTTGACACTTAGAGGTTGAGAGTTGATGTTATGATTTTGGTTTGCGTCAGCAGAGGCATTTCCTGGTTGGCTGGTTTAAGAGATATGGCCGAGATTGACTTGCTTATTTGGGGCATCATGAGGTGTCTTGTTGAGGTTTATTTCTTATGGTTGAGTAGGGCGTTTTTCTTGTTGACCAGGATTGTGATTGGCAGTGAGTTTGTTGATGCAGTCTTTTCTGAGTTGCCTTGGCAGGATATATTTTGTGGCATTGACTTCGATCCTTTTAGGTATTTTAGCATGGGCTTTGATGATTTTTTACTCTATGGGGGTGTAGGGTAGGAAAGTGCAGTATGGGCACATTGGTTTGACAGTTATGATCAGTGTGGCACAACTTTGAGCATGGTGATTCCTTTCCGAGACTCACTTGGAACCCGAGAATCACACTAAGTTGTAGTGCAGCTACGGTTTGGGATGAGAGAGCCAACGTTAATTTTCTAGAGATTACTCCTATGGCACATCAGTTTGGTTCTCTTGAGGGGCATTCTTTTGAGGAGTTGATCAAGTCTATGCAGTATTTGATTACTCTTCTTATAGGAGGTTTTCGGGAGGTCTCTTGTGTTGGTACCTCATAGGACAAAGTTTTGAGCAGATGGTGCTACAGATCTCCTAGATTTACTTGGGACCCTGGTATCATTTTTGGGTTTAGTGTGGATCGGATTGTTGGTTGTAGGGTTGTACCGGCATTGCTTGAGGACAAGTAATCTTTGGGAAGGGTGGACTATGATGTCCCCGTTTTCGATGTCCTTTGGGCTAGTTTGGTTTTGGCTCGCTTACTATTTTTAGTAACTGGTCCGTGAGGCAGTGCAGTGCAGGGTTTCCTGTTTGGGTAGTGTGTGGAAGTTGCTCGATGAGTTTTAATGTTTTGTTCCAGTCCTTTTTGTGGAGGTTTTTAGAGTTTTTGGTGGATTTTCTATTTTTTGGGGAGGGGCCAGTTTAGTACTTACTGTTTACAGTAAGTTGGGTTGCATATCAGTTTCCACACTCAGTTTGAGTTTTCAGAGTATTTGCTATTTTTAGTGCTTACTAAAAATAGTAAGTCAATTTATGGAAAGCTGGTCCAAGACATGCTACTTTCAGTAGTGTCATTTCAGTTGGTTTTGGGTTTGCTAAGGCCAAATTATTTTAATAACTGTATTTACTCTCTCGAAAATGATTTTAATAAAGTTATTTTATAACTTTATATTGAGGGTTAGAGGGGTCATAAAATAGTACCTTGGTGCCTAATGCGATAACTTAACATTGTTTTAGAAGGTTGGATAAGGTAAAATAGTTTCCTTTTGATCAAGATGCCCCTTTGAGGATTATTTGTTAATGTTTTAAAGTAAGAAGCAAAAAAATATTAAAAGGGTTTTGGAGGGAAAATAATTCAAAATCTTGTTGCCCTAATTTCTCATTGAGAGCCTATATTATCTCATTTGGAGCCTCATTTGGTTATGTTGAAAATGGATGCATAAGGAGATGTTGCTGGAATTACTCTAGAGGTCTGCAAACAGGTGTTGAGGACGAAAACCCTTGGCGTTAAGGAGCTGGTTTCGGTAGTGCAAGACCTACCTTAGGTGGTTGAGATGTGGTTCCATCCAGGGATCACTTCAGAGCTTTATTGTTGCAGTTTCAGTCAAGAAAATATGAAGATATTCGAGTATTTCTAAGTTGGAGTTTGTGGTTTTGGGCTTGTGGAAGCATGGCTCCATTTTGGTATAGTTTGGTGTGATTTTGGAGGTGATTTCCAGTATTTTTTGAGCACTTTTTGTCTGGGTCTGAACTTGGTTATTTTATCATAACTCTCCAATGGCTTGAGTTTCCTTTGTGGGAATTGTTCCAAAAGATGCTTCTCCTCATGGCACCTCCAAGCATGTATTTGTATGAATTTATGGAGCAAGCAATTATTTCATAGAGCTGATTGCCCTAATCAGGTAGCACCCAGTTTGAGGGTTAACTCCAGTTTCCAATCTGCTTTGAACAGTTTCATATTTCTGTCATTGATGTGGCTGTTAGATAGTTGTTTGGTGTGAGGGTTGATGGTCTCTTCTTTGGTGAAGGGCGTAGCTGGTGGAGTTATTTATTTTGGTTGTTGTCGCTCATCAAAAAACAGGTCTGAAAGTAATTTCTTGAGTCTGAAAAATGTATTGAAAGTGACTGTAATTTTCTGTTATAATTTCTGAGCATGATAAATTTGAAAGTGTCCTTTTTCAAACAAGTTTCCAGTATTATTTTCTGCATATATGTTATCTTTCATTTGGCATGTTAATATCATGAATGGCACATGCAATATCCAAGCAAACAACAAGCAAACATACTCAAAACAAACACAAATCGGAACATCAGAAAAAAAATAAAAAAAGGGGCCAGTCATTACATTACCACTAAGAGAGACGTCAATTTGGTGTATGAAAGGCCATTGTTCAACAAGTGTACAATCCGCCCCCCTCCAAGCTGAATTTGATTTGGACAGAATTTGAACTGAGACTTATAATTATATCCTAAAACAGTGTAGTTAAGTTTGCCTTGATAGTATTCATAGATTTGTAAGCTTGGCTCTTGAGAGCTCCTTATGTGTACAAGTATGTCAAGGCACCTGATATAACCTAGTTGGCATTGTTAGTTGCATCTAAAGACATGATAACAGGTGAGGAGCTGTGGGGCTGTGTTATAATCATATATTGGCATTTTTTATGGTGGGTGTGCATGGATAGCTTGGAGTTGGCATTGGTGTGGGATTAGTGAGCATATGCAGGGAGTGGAGGAAGAAGGGGTCAAACCTCTTCAAAGTTTAAACAAATTATTATTGCACACCTGCCATGGAAAAGGGGAGTCAAGAATTAAAATGAATAGATTATCTAGACTACATTAAACAATTGATATATGACCAAATATTAAACATTAAAGAATATCTCAAGTATGAGAACATTTTTTTATAATTGAAATGCACATAATAATAAGAGAAAACACGTCCATCTCGAGCATAGTTTTTTTAAATTTAAACTCGGCAGCTCAAAATCTCAACATGGATTCCAGACTTGCCAATGTAATATCCCCAAATATTCTGCCCTGATTTTCAGTTTAGGTTGTTTGACATTTTGTCAAACACTTGGCATGCATATGACTGAATTCTGATTTTTCTGAGTTTTGGGGTTTTGTTTGTTTGATTCTTGATTGATTTCAGTCCCAAAATGATCACATGAAACATAGAAATGATAGACAATGTTTGCATAAACCAATAGCAAGAATTTCACATGCAATCTCCACTTTATTGACAATGTATCAGATCTGAATACACTGATTATCAGGTCTGATATAGATGATATCAGACTGTGAAAATACTTATAAAATGTGTCTACAATATACAAACAAACCATAGGATTGGATTCACCACATACCTAGGATTGGATTCATCACATAACCGTTTGCTTGTTACTTCATTTAGGCTCAATATGATCACATATATGGCAAAAAATTGCTGATGTAGATGCTCTCAAACCCTGCTGTTAATGTCTGATGTATTTGCTGATAATAATGATGTAAATGGCTGCCAAAACAATCCCTAAACTCCTCTAAATGAAGGCAGCTAGGTCTAGGATTGGAGCAATGAAACCTTAGATTGATGTGATGTCAATACAATGCCAAATTTGGCCACTAAACCCTTGGATCTGCAATCTGATATGAAACTTTAGAAATCTGAAAACAAATCTGCATACGAATAAATGTTGCCAATGACCAAAAATTCCTTCCAAAAGAAGCACTTCACTCCCAAACCCTAGCAATGCATTTGTAGATGAAAATATGCCAATATAACCTTCAGATTTGAATTCTTTTGTCCTCAATCTGCAAACTTCAGACCCTAGCTGGAATGATAATTTCCTTCAAACCCCAGTTGGAATGATATTTTCCTTCAAACCCTAGTTGGTTGAAGCTCCCCAATAAAGCCAAACCTGCAAATAAGTTAAATGATGAATCCTAGATGGATCCACCTCTCAATGTGGAGTTGGATTTTCGTCCAATCCACAGATTTCTAAGGGTTTTTGTCCTCAGAAAAGCTGAACTTACCATACACAAGATCTCCAAAATTCTCTTATAGAAAGTACCAAAACCAAGAGGTCCAAATGATTTGCTCTCATTTTTTTTGAAGGCTCAACCGAGTCTTCTAGAAGAATCCAAAATAACCTCCTCAAATCTTCTAGAAGCACACTTTATTTAATAAAGTGACTTTATAATATTTAATAAAGTATCTTTATAATATTTAATAAAGAGATTTTATAATATTTTTTATTTTTTATTTGTCATTTTAATTAAATTAATTAAAATAAAGTTATCTTTTTGATATTTATTTAAAATAGACAACTTCAAAATAATTAATTTAATTATTATTTCCTTATAACTCCATTATTTAGCTTATGGGAATAAAATAAGCTAAATATTAATTTGCCATTACTTAGAAAAATGGGGACATTACAAGCAAAAATTTGAATTATTAAAAAATAAATAAATTCATAAAATAAAGTTAAATAACATGCAAAATGCTGTTAGAAAGCATAAAATTGAATTTAAAGAGCAAATAGGCATATTTTCTGTTAGTTTTATACTGAAAAATGGTACAATGCACATTATAATATCATATGATGATTGATCATTATTATAGAAAATTAAAAAATCCATAAAATACTACACAATTTACTCTTCCCTCTAAGGTTCCTCATAAGGCACAATTGGAAGACAAAGGTTCCTCCTCAAGCATGTCATCATCCTTTCCAACCTTATGCTGTTGCTTCTCCTTATGCTTTTTCTCTTGCTCTTTTGTTGCTTCTGTCTCAAAATCTGCAATCTCCTCCTTGGTAAATGTTGGCTTTACATCCTTGACAATTCAGTCAGAATAGGGATTGAGGTTATTCAAGTCATTGCATCAGGCGTCTCCTTCCCTTCCACCTTTTGATACAAAGACAAGATTGTATTTCTAAAAAGTGAGGTTATTGAGGCACTTTTGTGTCAACTTGTTGTGCTTCTTTGTGTAATGACCGCAAACATGCTCCAATTGTGCTCACACCTAGAAGCGCTCAAGGCCTGACACAAATTAAGGATTTATAGCCTCTAAAGGTTTGGTATTATTGCATTATAATCTTCCCACCTCAAATCTGCAAAAACAATATTCAAAACTTTGTAAATAGACTAGAATTGCTTTTATTAAAGCAGTCTAGCATGTACAAGATTATGATTGAAGGCTTCAATTTTTTTTTAATACATGGTTGATGGATCATTCTTCTTTGAATGCATAGGACTGAAGAAAAGATCCCCACCTCTGCAATGCTATAAATCTACAATTCTTCAAGAATTGGCCTCCAAGGGTTTTGTTGGGGGTTATACTTTCTATACATGTGTTGAAGCCATCCATAATCTCTTCATCAGCCTTAAAGGAATTAAAAAAGAAAAATTTGGGGTTCAAGTAGTTGCTGTTGCATGTATGATTTGATGGAGTTGCTTGTCCCACCTCTATACAAGTATGGGATTCTTAATTTGAATTTTTTTGTTTGTTTGTAATAATGTTAGATGGCATCTTTGGTCTTGTCCATGGCCTCATGTAGATAACCCGTTGGGTATATCCACCAATCACCATGTGTAGAATCCTGCTTAGAGGTTTTCATCACCTAAAACAAAACAGTATGAATTTTTAAAATAAAATAAATAGAAATTTGAGCAATAAAAAATAAAAAGTAGTGATAAATCTAAGAATTAAAAAGTTATAAGTAGGGTTGGGTGCTTGTTGTCAAGAAGTCTCCTTGCTGCTACACATGTTGTTACATTTTTAGTCACAACTTGGACGGCATTTTCAACACACACATCTATGGTTACCTCCTCCAACATATTGCACAAAGATTGCACTCTTTACTTCATAATAGGCATTGGTGGACCTCAGGAATGCTACCTTGCAACTTCAAACCACTATGTGATTCTTTATATCGATGCACCCATCATTAAAAGTATGCAATGTCCCCATTTTCAATGTCCTTTGGGCTAATTGGGTTTTACTTACTATTTTTAGTAACTGGTCCAAGCGGCAATGCAGTGTAGAGTTTCCTATTTGGACAGTATGTTGGAGTTTTCCGACGAACTTTAATGTTTTGGCTAGTTTGTTATTTGGTGAGCACTTACTATTTTTAGTAGTTGCTATTTATAGTAAGTCTATTTCGAGAAACTGGTCTTCGACTCTTAGTGTCCTCAATAGTGTTATTTCTATGGTGGTGTTGGAGAACCTAAGGTTGAATTATTTAATATTCGCTTTTTATAAGTCACTTT
Source organism: Sequoiadendron giganteum (assembly GCA_007115665.2). Classification (NCBI taxonomy): domain Eukaryota; kingdom Viridiplantae; phylum Streptophyta; class Pinopsida; order Cupressales; family Cupressaceae; genus Sequoiadendron; species Sequoiadendron giganteum. Next base: position 322,790,226 of record CM021100.1, on the reverse strand, counting down.
AAGTTATTTTTATGAGATAATTTAACGTTGTTTTAGAAGGCTGAATAAGGTAAAATAGTTTCCTTTTTAGCAAGACGCCCCTTTGAGGAATATTTGATTATGTTCTAAAGTATAAAGCAAATATATTAAAAGTTTTTTGGAGGGAAAAGGATTCAATGGGAGGTTGCCCTAATTTCTCCTTCCACTTCTAGTTAATTTGCTTTTTGGCTCTCATTTGGTTATGATGGATTTGATAACTTAAGGAGACTTTGTTGGATTGTTTCCAGTTTATTGTTTGCAGCTGGTTGAGGACGGAAACCCTCATCTTTAGCATTGGTTTTGGTGGTGAGAGATCCACCCTAACCGGGTTTGGTGTGATTCCACTCAAGGGTCATTTGGTTCTTTACAAATTTCTGATTTACAGTATTTTGGCAAGAGAAGATGAATGTTTTTCGAATGTTTTTGAAGTGATGATCTTGGGTTTGGTGTGTGGAAACTTGGCATCATTTTGGTTTGGTAGGTTTCGATCTTCAGGGTGATTTTCAGAGGGTTTGAAGCTTTTTCTAAGTATTTTGGACTTTGTCATTCCCAGGGCAGAAAATGGTAAATTGATTATAACTCTTTTTGGTTTGAGTTAGCAATCTGGGTATTGTATCATTGGAAACTCCTATCCTAGGCACCCCATTCTATGTATTCACTTGCATTTATTGCTGGAAGTTTGATTTAATAGAGCACACCGCCCCACTCTAGGAGGCTGTCCCTGTTGGTGGGTTTTGGTGTTTTTTTTTGAGACAAACAGCCTGCTGTTGTATTGGCTAAAATCCTGTTTGGTTGGGGTAGAAGATAAAATCTTGGCGCCAGAACTTAGGAGGTTTGCTGTCCATCTCATGGGTGTTTACTATAGCAATTCTAAAGTGTTCTGGGTTGCTGTTAGAGACCATTTTCCAGGTCTGTTCTGTTATTCTCAGGTCTGTTATGAATGTTGATAAAGTCGGATTTGAAGATGTTATTCAATGAATAATGTAAGACATCATCACTTGTTGTTAGCAAGGGTCCAAGCCCCTTTCAGACTTGCTGTTGCGTATTTCTCCAGGTCAGATTTGTTAAGCACATACTATTTAAGGAATAGCCATCATATGTTATTTAATATTCTGCTAGGAAAGTTTAAGATATTTTTTGCTGTAGCATTCTGAGTATTCTGCTAATGCAAATCAGTCCATATACTATTCAGTATATGTTTGTAAAAGGGGAGAAATATCCTATCTTTCATTGTCGTTTTTGGAACCTCTGTTAGAGCTTTAAAGCTGGTCTGTGAAGAAGAGTTTATTGCTATTGCAAGTCTGCAATCTGTCCCTGTGCATTGAATATGATGTCCATTGAAAAGCAAGAGAACTGAAATGTTAAATTGATTTCCAGATTTGTATGTTCAGTTCATTTGAAAGTTATTATCTTCTATTTCATGCAATGTTATGAGACAAGTTCGACTAAACAGATCATAGACCAAACTGAAAACATTGAACAAAAAAAATCTAAAGTCAAAACTCAGAACGGGGTTGACCATTACAAATACTACAGCCATTTTTGCACCTAATTCTTTTATGATTTTCTACTATCACCTCTGTTTTTCTTCACGACATCCTCCAGCAAGGATCCACTGAAATCATGATGCATTGATCAATGATAAAATGGGCTTCTTGCCACATGGAATTGTATGTTGTTATAATACAAAAAATTGCTGTAGACATTCTTGCTTTATGGTGCTTCTTATGGTTCACAGTGGCACCTTCAGAAAGAAAGTTTTGTGAAAGTAATTGACATGCACTCTCCAATGAATAAGCTCAAATCTGTGAGCTAAGAAATTCAATGTCAGGTTAAACCCCAAGAAGTGTGTCTTCGGGGTCACATCAGCAAAACTATTAGGGTACATTGTCTCGGAAAAAGGCATTGAGGTGGATCCAGCAAAAGTCAAAGCAATTATGGAGATGCCACCTCCTAAGAATATAAGTCAACTCAGGTCACTACAGGGAAGGCTCCAATCGATCAGAAGATTCATCTCCCAGTTGGCGGACAAAAGTCATCCTTTTAATCATCTATTACATAAGAATATAGTTTTCAAGTGGGATGAGGGGTGTGAAACAACATTCAATCAAATCAAGCAGTATCTAATGTCACCACCCATTCTCATGCCACCAACAAAAGGGAGGCCTCTCATATTGTACATTGCCACAACATATATCTCTTTGGGGGCACTATTAGCGCAAGAGGATTATGAAGGAAAATAACATGCTATCTACTATATCAGCCGGACTTTAAATGGATATGAAATCAATTACACTTTCATAGAGAAATCTTGCTTGACGGTGGTATTCGCTACTCAACAGCTGAGACACTACATGCTAACCCATACAATCAAGCTAATAGCAAAGATCGATCCTTTAAAATATCTGCTCAGTATGGCTGCCTTAACAGGTAGACTGGCAAAGTGGATCATGCTATTAAGCGAATTTGACATTCAGTATGTAGAGAGAAAGGCAATCAAGGGATAGGCAATCGCTGAACAATTAGCAGAGGCTTCTTTACCAGATGATCGACCAATGACCATGGAGTTTCCAGATGTAGACATTTTGACAGTGATGCCCCAACAATGGGTATTATATTTTGATGGATCATATACACTGCGAGGATCAAGAGCAGGAATTTTGTTCATTTCTCCACAAGGACACACCATTCCAAAATCATATAGATTAATGTTTCAGTGTACAAAAAATGTGGCAGAATATGAAGCATTAATCATTGGGGTCAAAATAGCAATTCAGTGGAAGATCACGGACTTATAGGTGTATGGGGATTCTCAACTAGTTATTTATCAAGTAAATGACGAGTATCAAACAAAAGATGAAAAATTGATGCCCTACAAGCAACAAATAGATAATTTGAAATAGTCCTTTGTCAGTATCAAGTTTGATCAAATTCCAAGGGCAAAAAACAAAGCTACGGACGCTATGGCTACAATTGCTTCCTTACTACAGTTGCCTAAGAAGCGTGTTTGTGTTATGAGTTTATGGTAGAACAAGTATCATGTCCTTCCCATAATAATCCAGAATCCGCTACCATCTGCCATATAGAAACCACTGAGACATCCATCTATGAAACGACCTATGCTTACCTGAAATACGATATTCTTCCTCTTGATCTATCCAGGAATCAAAAACGAAACTTCATCCGCCAATCCGCACGACATACTTTAATCGCCGACATACTTTATCGTCGAGGTCTTGATGGTACTTTACTGCGATGTCTAGAACACAACGAATCTGAAATGGCCCTACGAGAGGTTCACAAGGGTATTTGTGGCACTCACTCGAGTGGGATAACTCTAGCTAAGAAACTCCTCCATTTGAGATATTATTGGCCATGCATGGAGAAAGAATCCTATCAGTTTGTCAAGAAATGTCAAAAGTGTCAGATTCACAGCAATCTGATTCATGCACCAGCACAAGAACTGCATCCCTTCACATCGACATGGCCTTTTTGTCAATGAGGCCTAGATCTAGTAGGAAAAATAAATCCATCTTCATCTAATGGACACAAGTTCATTATAACAGCTACAAAATATTTCACAAAATGGATTGAAGCAGTACCTCTTACAACCATCACTAGGAAGCAGATCTCCTCTTTCATCTTGAACTACATAATATGTCGGTATGGAATACCTCAATCTATTATCACTGATAATGGACGACCTTTCAAGAATCAAGATGTCCAAGAACTATGTGATAAGTTTCATATCCAACATCGGTTTTCAACACCGTACTATCCTCAAGGGAATGGCCAAGCAGAGTCGTCAAACAAAACAATACTCAAAATTCTCAAAAAGACGGTTAATGATGTTGGACGTGATTGGCATGTTCAATTCAATCCTACACTGTGGGCCTACAAAACAAGTATCAGAACACCAACGGGAGCTACACCATATGCCTTGGTATATGGATTAGAAGCCATATTGCCCAATGAAGTTGAGATTCCATCCCTTCGAGTATCACTCAGAGGTATCATTTCGGATGAAGACTATAGGGTGTCTAGACTGCAGGAACTAGAGTTGTTGGATGAACGTCGTCAACAAGCTGTTAATCATCTAACAGCATATCAACAGAGGATGTCAAGAAGTTAAAACCATAGGGTAAAACCGAGGGTCTTTCAGGTTGGTGACTTGGTACTAAAAGAAAACCCTAGGAATCAGCAGGACAGGGAGAAGAAAGGAAAATTTGAGCCTAACTGGCTTCGTCCCTTTGTCGTCATATCGGTGTATGGATTGGGAGCACATCAGCTATCAACGTCAGAAGGGGATTTGTTTGATGAACCTATCAACAATATCCATCTTAAAAAATTCTATGCTTGAATCTCCTAGTGCACGGGTCAAACTTCTAAAAAAGGTTTCCTTGGTAAAAACCTGGCAAACAGGCATCTTGGCAACACAAAAATACAAAAAAAAATAGAAACTACAAAAAGAAAGAAAAAGAGAAAAATGAGAAAAATACAAAAACACGAAGAGTGTAATCAAAACATATGGTGAAAACGTGGAAATAGGCGTCGTATGTGATTCTAAGATCGGTTGTCCCATCTATTTTGATATATATTAGGATCATTAGTCTGGCAGTCAGTACCGTTCCATATCATGTCAGTAGTCTTGCCATCTTTGCATCCATATCAAAATCATTTTCAAATAGTCAAGTATCACTCCAAAGCTTGGGGGCAACATCTGGATATCACTAGGGGCAACAAGAACATCAGTTCACCAAAGGGCAACAACCGTATAGCAGAAAACCAAAACAAAAATCAAAGTGTAACATCAATCATCGTCAGAGGTATCAACCATCCATATCATATCGAAAATCCAAAAACTTGTCAAAAAGTTAAGTCTGAAAAAGCAAAATCCAAAAACATAAGGTCTGTGTTAGTCGAACTACATGGTCTCTACGTGTGTAACGTAGGCAAGGCTCATCTTTGATTAGCCCCCGAGACCCCTAGGATAGGTTAGTACGTTAGGTCTTTGGTCAAAATCTCGAAAATATAAAAACATCACAAAATCAAGATGGATGATCTACAAATCTGAATAATGAATGAAACACTTTAAAACAACAATGGATAAATTGTATTTTTGTTTATCATTTCTTTGGAGTAACTCAATGATGTATTGAACTAGAGGAACAAGGAAGAAGAATGATGTTTTTAATATCTACTGTGTGTAAGTTAATCATTTAAATGTATGAATTGTCGGGGGATGTGCTATGCAAATGTATCACCGATGACATTCAGAATTCACACATTAAAATGATTAACCACTGCCTGTTTACGCAATGAATGCTCAGGTCATCTCGGTTAAATCATACCTAGATGCTTGTGTTCGCTTGCAATATCAAAAATCATGAAAGAAATACTCAGGTCGTCATTGGTCTAACACATACCATTGACGCTTGTATTCACTTTCAACATCCAATAAAGCTCTATGATGACAAAAAGCACAAAGAGACTATTAAAATGACAATCGTTTTGCATATAGTTACAATCATTTTGTAAGAGGTACTGCTTCAATCCATTTTGTGAAATATTCTGTAGCGGTTATAATGAACTTGTGTCCATTAGATGAAGATGGATTTATTTTTCCTACCATATCTAGGCCCCATTGACAAAAAGGCCATGTCGATGTGAAGGGATGCAGTTCTTGTGCTGGTGCATGAATTAGATTGCTATGAATCTGACACTTTTGACATTTCTTGACAAATTGATAGGATTCTTTCTCCCTGCATGGCCAATAATATCCCAAACGGAGGAGTTTCTTAGCTAGAGTTATCCCACTTGAGTGAGTGCCACAAATACCCTCGTGAACCTCTCGTAGGGCCGTTTCAGATTCGTTGTGTTCTAGACATCGGAGTAAAGTACCATCAAGACCTCGACGATAAAGTATGTCGGCGATTAAAGTATGTCGTGCAGATTGGCGGATGAAGTTTCGTTTTTGATTCCTGGATAGATCAAGAGGAATAATATCGTTTTTCAGGTAAGCATAGGTCCTTTCATAGATGGATGTCTCAGTGGTTTCTATATGGCAGATGGTAGCAGATTTTGGATTATTATGGGAAGGACATGATACTTGTTCTACCATAAACTCATAACACACACGCTTCTCAGGCAACTGTAGTAAGGAAGCAATTGTAGCCATAGCGTCCGCAGCTTTGTTTTCTGCCCTTGGAATTTGATCAAACTTGATACTGACAAAAGACTGTTTCAAATTATCTATTTGTTGCTTGTAGGGCATCAATTTTTCATCTTTTGTTTGATACTCGTCATTTACTTGATAAATAACTAGTTGAGAATCCCCATATACCTGTAAGTCCGTGATCTTCCACTGAATTGTTATTTTGACCCCAATGATTAATGCTTCATATTCTGCCACATTATTTGTATACCGAAACATTAATCTATATGATTTTGGAATGGTGTGTCCTTGTGGAGAAATGAACAAAATTCTTGCTCCTGATCCTCGTTGTGTATATGATCCATCAAAATATAATACCCATTGTTGGGGCATCACTGTCAGAATGTCTGCATCTGGAAACTCCATGGTCATTGGTCGATCATCTGGTAAAGGAGCCTCTGCTAATTGTTCAGCGATTGCCTGTCTCTTGATTGCCTTTCTCTCTACATACTGAATGTCAAATTCGCTTAATAGCATGACCCACTTTGCCAGTCTACCTGTTAAGGCAGCCTTACTGAGCAGATATTTTAAAGGATCGATCTTTGCTATTAGCTTGATTGTATGGGTTAGCATGTAGTGTCTCAGCTGTTGAGTAGCGAATACCACCGTCAAGCAAGATTTCTCTATGAAAGTGTAATTGATTTCATATCCATTTAAAGTCCGGCTGATATAGTAGATAGCATGTTCTTTTCCTTCATAATCCTCTTGCGCTAATAGTGCCCCCAAAGAGATATCTGTTTTGGCAATGTACAATATGAGAGGCCTTCCTTCTGTTGGTGGCATGAGAATGGGTGGTGAAATTAGATACTGCTTGATTTGATTGAATGTTGTTTCACACCCCTCATCCCACTTGAAAACTATATTCTTATGTAATAGATGATTAAAAGGATGACTTTTGTTCGCCAGCTGGGAGATGAATCTTCTGATCGATTGGAGCCTTCCGTGTAGTGACCTGAGTTGACTTATATTCTTAGGAGGTGGCATCTCCATAATTGCTTTGACTTTTGCTGGATCCACCTCAATGCCTTTTTCCGAGACAATGTACCTTAATAGTTTTGCTGATGTGACCCCGAAGACACACTTCTTGGGGTTTAACCTGACATTGAATTTCTCCATCCGTGTGAATATTTTGTCTAGGATATGCAGATGTCCTTCCCTAGTAGTAGATTTTGCCAAGATGTCATCCACGTAATCCTCCATGAAGGTGTGCATCATATCATGGAAGATTGTCGTCATTGCTCTTTGATAAGTGGCTCCTGCGTTCTTTAAACCAAATGGCATGACGTTCCAGCAAAAGGTTCCCCATGGACATGTGAAAGCCGTCTTTTCCTGATCTTCTAGAGCTATTTTTATTTGATTGTATTTAGAGAAACCGTCCATGATTGACAACATGGCATGCCCAGCCGTTAAGTCCACAATGATGGTAATTCATCACAACTGCAATTGATGCACTTCCCTTTCCTATATTTTTTTGCTTCATAACTAGCATGGAGAGCTCTTATCTTTTGTTAAACTAAAGGTTCCACTGCGAGGTACATCTGCACTTCTTGGCTTGGGGTTTGTACAAGGCGGTGTTTGAGGTGAATGATTCCTTTTCTTATTTGAAACCACTGTAGTTGCATATCACCATTCTTGAATTCAAATCTAGTTTACCATGCTTTTAAGCAGGGTCCATGGGCTTGATAGCATGGCTGGGAGAGGATGGATGCCATTCTCTATATTACTGCAAACCTTAAGCAAGGAAAAAATAAAATATCAATCTTTTGAAACCCTAGAAAAACAAGCAAGAAGAAAATGGAAAATAGCAAAAAACAAAGCGTTGATACCTTAGAACAGAACTAAAATGGAAGAAAAAGCTTCAAAAAACTAAAACAAAAACCAAATAGCTTGACACCATATAACAAAATATAACTTTCAAAGCCAATGATGCTCACTTCATGACAACTAAATAATTGTCAAATGTGTGTAAACATGAAAAAGCAGAAAAGTAAATAAATGAGTAGAAAAAGCTGTGTTTTATCCATGGGAGTTGAGTTTTGTGTAGGGATGTTAGATTTTAAATGAGCTACTTGGTGAATACTCGCCTGCAACTTGGCATTCAAGTTGCAGGTGAGTTATTCATCCATCATCTTTGGTTTGTGAGTACTCTGTAATAACCCACTCGATTTCCTAAAGAAATCGAATTTCATTATGCCTTGGCAGCGATTGAGATTAAATAAATAAACAATAAACAGCAGCAATAAGTGATTGAGACTTATATAATAAACATCAGCAATAAATAGAAGAAAATTTTATGAAGGCAACGATTATTAGTGAAAAGAGGCAGTGATAAGCATAGACTAATAAAGGACATCGATTTGTTAAGATAGCCATCGATTATTGTGTTAAGAGATTAAGTAATAAAATAAATGAAACTCAAAGGCAGGGATTAAAGGTTTGCTATCAAAGGGACATGTCCGTTCCAAAGGACATCCCCATTTGAAACAACACAACTTCTCACATCAAAAGATATATGAAGGATATCAAATTCGCCCAAAGAGAGCATTGAACTTGAGTATGTCTGTAAGTAGCGGATTTGCTACGGGTTATGTTTTTGACTGTTGCAGAACATTTTTCTCTCGTGTAGGTCTGATTGTGATGTGTTTAGATTCCTATGGTTGTCTTTGAATATTAGGTAATGATTAGGTTCATATAGAAGGTTATTGAACCATTATAATCATTATTCTTGTGCCATCTCCTGCTGACAGTGTAGTAGGACAGTAACAATGTCCTCTAATGATAATTCCACCACAAAGGAATTAAACTCCAAATGTCGTACACCATACACAATGTTTTCAAGTTTGTAGAGTTTATTCCATCTACATATAGTCAAAGGAAAAGGTAATCTTAGAATTGCACTCAATAATGACATCAAACTTTTAGGACAAAATGTTAGGCATGTTTTGGGTTTGAACAAAAAATTACTTTCTATTAGCTAAATTATAAAAAACCCTAATATTCTAGTATGATTTTGTGGGAAAGAGTGCATTGTTTGTGATGTAAACCAAGATAAGATAATTGGTCAAGGCATTAGTTTAAATTGTGTGTACAAAGGATTGTACAAACTTGATCTTGTTTTGCATGCTACATTGGAGGAACCATGGTCCAGCCATAAATTTTAAAGTCAAGACAAAAGCTAGTTTTGTGTTTCCATTTACAGATGTGCTTTCTAGTTCCTGGGGTGTTCCAATGCATCAAAATTTGGGTTTCTTCTCCGCTTGTGTCAACAATGCATAATTAAAGGTGTCTCCATTTCAATTGAGATTTATCCCATATAGAGTTCATCTCTAGTTGAGACTTTTGTCTTTGTAGCATTTTCTTGTTATGCCTTGAAGGTCCTAGTGGTACTTTGAAGGCGAGCCTAATGACGACTTCACCAAATTAGATGCATCACCATAGAAGACAAGCAAACCAATTGATAACTCCATAGAAGAGCATGTCTGTTATGTTCTTTTTGTAAACCTTTCTCAAATACTTGCTGTCATGAAGGTTGCTCGTTGATCCCATATCAATCCAAGACCACTCGAGTGGTATCTCAAAATTCTTTTTTTTTTTGGTATTTTCATGCTTCCATAATTTGCATTTTTGGAGGGCTTCAGAGTAGAATTGGCCTTAAGGAATTTCACCGGTTGCTTAAGAAGGGTGTTGAAGGCTACCTTCCAAGCAACTCAAACTAGATCTCTTGGAGATCTTTCCAACGATTCCGAGAAGTCCAATTTCGCCAATGGGGCAGGAATTATGTCCTTGCCAAGTTGGGGTACCAAAATTAAATAACCTTTTTGTAATTCCCAATTTCTGTATTTAATTTTGACACTATCCAACTGTCTATTTCAACTTTTAAGGATGACAAGGATGTGGTGATCTTTTAAAATATATAAATGCCTCATTTTGAAGCTAATCAAGATTTTGGAGGCTTACATCTCCTAGATAGTTTTTTCGGAGGCATACATCTCTTCTAGCAAGTTTGCCAATTTGTGCTTATTTTCATATTGATTGTTGTGTGTTTTATAATACCACTAGTTCCTCACTAGGTACTGTCTCTTGAATTCTTAGATAAATTTGGATATCATAGCTTGTTCGCTCCTGTATGTCACATCGCATGCATTTAGGATATCAAAGGTTCAGATTGAAGACAAGAGATCCATTAGATTACCTCCCTCTGAGACGGACATGACCACAGATGGTTGAAGAACAAGGTGACACATCAAATCCCTTCATGGTGTTGGTTGAAGAAACTTTGAGAAGACAACATGAGGAGATGATGAGCCAATTCTCTTGATTGCTTCAGAAAAATCGAGGCAATCCACAACCAAATGTAGCGGAATACCATTTGGTGGTCATATCCCTTTCAAGGTTGAGGTGAATTTTGATATTCAACTTTTGAAGGAAAAAATTGTGCAAATGCTGTTGATGACTAATTGTCAAAATTGGAAAAATATTTATCTGTGAATCACTTTTTGGATGCTGAGAAAATAACATTTGTCCTCCTCAAAGTTGAGCATCATGTAAAACAATCTTGGGAGGCTAAGTTGTCATCCAAAGAAATCCCTGACAGTCAAGAATTTGATGTGGAGGTGGAGGATAACCCCACATGGGGAGAATTTGTGGAATACATCAAAGAAGAGTACTTTCTTGAGGATACATATGAAGAAAAATATATGCAATTGTAGTTGCTTTGACGGAAAAAGGACCATTCTGTTAAAGACTACACCAATATCTTTTATGCATTATCAACAAAGTTTGGCATCCAAGATATAGAGAAACATTGGTCTTGAAGCACCATACTGGGCTTCATCAATATATTTAGATTGAGATGGCATTTTTGAATATTGAGACATTGGCAACTACCTTCAAATATGTGACAAAGATCGAAGAAAAATTCAAACAAAAGGGATAAAAGGATTAATTTGCAAACAACAAATCAAAAGATAAAGGTAGTAGCAAGTTTGCAGGAAAGTAGACAACCGAGGAATTCTCCTCAACAGTGAAGAAGGGTACTGTTGTGACCTATTTCACACATTGCCCCATTGCAAATGGGGACCCCCAAGTTTTGGTTTCGCCCTTTGTGTTGCTAGTTTAGAGTTCAGAATTTGGATAAATTTTTGAGAGTTAGTCCGGCCAAGTTAAGAGTTTGATCCCGTTTGTGTGCCTAAACATCATGGAAGGGCTTGGAAGGTCCGAAAGACGAGGATCGCCTGTGCTTTTGGTCATTTTTGACACTTACTATTTTAAAGGGATTCTGCTTTTTTGATTTTTGGCATTTTTAGGCCATTCTGGAGTTCCTATTTTTTAGGGATGCTTTTTGCTTTTTCTATTTTTGTAAAGTTTCTATTTTGGGATCCCACTGAGCATAAAGTCAGTACGCCTCCAGAAGTCCACATGAAGATCAAGATAAATGGTGAAAAGGTTGCAAAAATGGCTAAGTTTGGTAAAGTGCGCCCATGAGAAGGAATTGCAGGCCAAGCATGAAGTCCGCCCTTGCCTTTGGGCAAGCAATGGCGAGCCAAAGCTGAAGTCCGCCATGGCGCAAGAGGCCTCCAAGTTTGCCATGGCAAGGGAAGGGGTGAAGTCCGCCCTAGAAGAGAGTGGCAAGGAGAAGGGTCAAGTCCGCCCTAAGAAGGAAGGATGAATGGCGAGAGAAGAGGCCAAGTCCGCCCATGGCTTGAGGAAGGGTGAAGTCCGCCCTAGGCACAAGGAAGCCCCAAGTCCGCCCTTGGAAGAGGGAAGGTCAAAGTCCGCCTCAAAAGTCAATGGAAGCAAGCCTCCAAAGTCCGTCCAAGCCAAGTGAGTGGCAAGACAAGGGGTGAAGTCTGCCCTTGGAAGGAGAAGAGGTAAAGTCCACCATGGCAAGGAGACTCTCCAAGTCCGCCCTTGGACAAAGCAAGACCAAAGTGCGCCCATGGCATGGGAGAAGCCCAAGTCCGCCATAGAGAGAAGGGTAAGTGGAAAGAACAAGTGCCAAGTCCGCCCTTAGACAAGGCAAGGATAAAATGTGCCATTGGCAAGGAAGTGTGAAGAAATTCGCCCAACTTAGGAAAATAATTTTTTTTCTAAGGCATGGAAAATACCTAGAGAGAGAAGAGATTAAGCCGGCATGAAAATCACTCCTCGACGTAACAAAATAAAATTCTTTGGCAAGGAAGGAAGAGTGTAAGGCAAGGCACACATGAAGACCATCCCTCTCAGCTTGAATAAATTCCTAAGGCATGAATAAAAAATGGCAAAATGGCAGAGAAATCTCCAAGTCCGCCCAACCCAGAAGGAGAGAGAAAGTGAATTGTTTGACTAAATATGAACGTCCAGAGGAGCCAGAAGTTTGCCCGGAGAATTGAAAATTGGCAGACGAGTTACTAAGCACATTTTGGCTAGGCAGACGATTGGAAAATAAAATATTTGGCCACGGACAAATAGATTTGGCCATGTATCAATTTTAAATGGGTTGGAATTTTAATGTTTAATATTTTTAATTATTTCCCAATACTTAGGGAATTTTAATTAAAAATTCGAAATCTGGAGATTACTTGGAAAATTAAATCATTCCGCCTTAGTTAAAATTAAATTTGCCATGATTCGAGGATTAAACATGTTGGGAAATTAATTTTAATAATTAATTAAATATCTTTCTATATTTTTCCAACACTTAGGCAAATGTTTAAAGAAAGCCGAAGATTTCAGACAGAGGTGGCGCCATGGTAAAAATTGGAAACTTGCCTCAACGATTCTAAAAAGAATTAGAAACTTGCCAATTAAGGAAGAAAAACATTTCTAACAATTGAGAGAACTGAAAGAAAAGAAAGCAGTTGCCATAGAAAATCGCACTTCTCAACCATAAAATGAGTTTCAGCAACTCATTCTTCACAAATTCAACTGAGAAGAAATTTGTTCTCTCAAATCTGCATGAGGTAATTTTTGGAGAGGAAAATATTGAGGCTAGTGTTATTATTCTTCACTGGAAGAAGTAATTTTATGCAAGGACGTGATTTTTAGAAAGAAAGAAATTATTTCTTTGTTGAAAGTCGCACTTCTCAGTAGATTGGTGCACTTCTGTGATCACATTTTCAGAAATTTTATTTCATTTGCAGCCAGAGGACAATCTCGGAGGTTTGGAAATTCATTGGCAACACTTTCCTACTCTTTTCTAACTTCTACATTCATTCCGGCATGAGATTTATTTAATGCTTGGCGAATTTATTTACTTTCAGCTTGCTTTTTCATAGAAATTTTACTTGAAACAAGCTGAAAGTGCGATTTTATCAAATAAACACTCCGAAATAACTAGAGTTTTTAAAGGTCTTGTATTAATGTTAAGTATTTTATACTTGCAGGTGGATGACCAACCAGGGAGAGTCTTCCAGACAAGCGCTCATGAAGTTCGCCAGCAAGGGGTCACAGTCGGAGTCCAAGATAAAGTTAAAATGGAAGAATATTACGGACACCAACCTTAGGCATATCAACCTCAAAGAATTCAAGCAAAGGATGTACGGGCATGACGGATTCCTACCGACACGTATCACCAGAAGAATGATGAGAAATGGGATTGTCCAGGCTGCCGGATTCCCACTTGTGATTGAGTGTGCTGAGCTGATGGTAGAATGCGCCCTCCACTATGACGCTGAAGAAAGGCGGATTGTTGCACCCGATGGGAGGATACTGGCTCATCTAGGAGAGTTGGCTATACAGGAAGCTTTTGGCATCCCTACATATCCCAAGACCGTTTACAAAACCAAGGAGGACACAAAGAGGCTGTATGATGAAAAGTTTGACCTCTGTGCTGCCAACATTAATAAGTCATGGCTGGACAAACCGAGAGCATCAACCAAAAAGATGCCGAAGAAGTTGTTGCGCACAGACTTCAAGGAAGATTATGGGGATATTATTGTCCTACTGAACAGGATAGTTGGCAACCCTTTGGGAGCACCCTTTGAGACCTGGATGTATTATTATATTGAGGACATCACGAAGGGCATAAAAAATGTTCAATTGGTTGCGCATAATAAGCAACAGTCTCCATGAGCAGTTGGTCAACCTGGAGAAGACCAAGACCTTCTATATGAGTTCCTAAGTCATCTACATGTTGGCTAGGACGTACAGGTATGCAGGCTTGATCTGCAAAGGCATAGTTGGCAACGGTGAAAATGAGCTGAAGTCTTACGACTGCTATCCACAGCTGCAGTTGAGTGAGAAGTCTCACTTCACGTAGGCACATGATGCCTTCCTCATGTACATAGCGAGGATACTTCAGGGAGGGACACACCAACGGCTCACTCATGAGGCCAAAAGTCTGATAGGCAAATACGGATCCTGGTTCATCCAGTATCCGAGGTATACATATATCAGAATCCAGGGATTCACTGGGAATCCATACCGATTGCCTATCTTTCCTACAAACAAGATGATCCTGCTCGAAGTGCTGTGATAGTTGGAGGAATACCAAAGCTTCGAGAGGACAAAGCAAAAGGTAGGAGTCACCTTTCCCTTCTTTATAGGGAACATGCTGGAGACATGTCCGTTGGCACAGGCAGCTGAGAGTGCTCGACTTGAAATACAACATTACCCCTTTGCCACTTATTCGTCCAGGGACCACTTTGACCCACATCATCACATTAAGACTGTGGATGGGAGAAGATATAGGCATAGGGTCAAATTAGAAGACTTCTGGGCAAACACTGCAGATGAGTTCGAAGTCAGATGGAGAATGTGGTCTAGGCTGCCTGTTAGCTTGATCAGGACGACCGAGTTGTGTCGAGTGCTTGATCAATTGGAGGAAGATGGAAAGCAAGTACAACCGTACCTTGACGAGAGCTTGCCCTTGCCTACGGTCAGATGGTTAGAACCCGAACATGCTGACCTGAACACCTTGATGAGACCAGTCGTCAAGTACACATAATGGTGGGTTGACCAGCAGATCCAGGAATTAAGGTGGATGAAGGTGACGTTGACTTATGATATGCTGAGCGAGATGGAATCATACTCTTCTAATGTGGAGGCATCTCAAGGTGTAGACATGATAGAGGCCACTACTTCCAGGAAAAGGAAGGAGATAGTTGCAGGTACGGAGCTGACTCAGAAACAAACAAGGGTAGAGACTTCACGCTCTGCTGCATCTAGAAACATCGAGGAGATCCTAGCTACTGTTGACGCTTCATTGGCTGACATTAGGGATCCTTCTCTGATTCCCGAAGACAATATGGAACTTCAGCCAGACGATGATGAACCGCCATCTCCCACGAGCACAGAGATACTGGGGTCTGATGATGATATAGGTGCCCAAAATGATTACTTTTAGGAGGGAATGATTTCAGCCCTTCGAGGAATTTTGGACGTTCCCGCCAGAGAAGACATGCCGAAAGAAGATGGCGTGGAACAACTCACAATCCCAGACTGGCTGAAGGAAAGGATGAAAATACAGGTGCCGGTGGAAGAGCAAGAAGAGGATGATACTGCAGACTTCTTGGCCAGACTTACACAAACTTCAGTCAGGAAGCCGGCCAAGAAGTTCTCAAACATACAGAGGGATGAGGATGGCAACCGAACCGTACAGATTGCGATGCCGATAGTGGACAAGCCACAGGAAGATATTGCCCCACGAGTACGCTATCACTACCATCGACTTGGGTCCAACTACAAAGGGCCAAGAAGTTGAAGATTTGGACAATTCAGTGTCCACTATCAAGTCAAGGTTGGCGAAGGAGGTGGCAAAGAGGAAAGAGTGCCAACAAGAGATCGAGCGCTTGAAAGAGTATATCCAGCATCTGGTCAAGCCACTTGATCAAGATGACACGACAACTCCTCTTCTCCCAAACTCTTCACAGGAGGTAGCAAAGGGTATAGAAGAAGACGGGATCACGGCTAGGGAGGCTAAAGAGTGGATAGCGGTCAAAGGCACAAAAGCTGATGCGTCATGGAGAGGTTGACCTTGGTCTATGGTTAGGCCACTTCTTTGCTCTCTAGACTGGCAGCCTTGGCGGAAATGTGGGATGGCCTTTCAGATGTACAGGAAAGGATAATTCCTTGCCTTAGGATTCTGAAAGGGATTCCAAAGCAAGAACTGATAGATGGAGGCGTCATCGCAGCAGGAGCAGCTTATGATTTCCACACTCGGTATTGGGCTTTGACAGCACGAGGGGAGGTCCTGGAAAGAGTAAAGGCTGATGGGCTTAAAGTAGAAGAGCAAATTAGAGAAGTCCAAACCAAGATCCTCAATATGGTGGCTGACATCCTGGACAAAGAGGTCATTCGGGAGAACGACTTGCAGCTGGAGGCTTTGAAGAGGAAGGTGCGAGAAGAATTCTTTTCCATCACTGGGCCTATCTTGAAGCAGAACTGGGCCAAAATGGCAAACTTCCTAGACATCCGGGAATCTTTTGTGAAGACTGAGCCAGAATGGGAAGACATCTTTGTCAGGTGCGCCGAGGGCATGGACGGACTGGAGTTCAGGATCAAAATGCTTCCGCAGGTCACCATGGAGGAAGTTGCCTTAATCATGTCTAGATTCATTGAACACACGACAACGCGAGAGGATAGGGATGTAATTCTTTGAAAATAGCTCCAGGCGCCAACTCACCTTGTCAACTCTTAGTTCACTCATGTTATTTTGGGAAACCCTAATTAGGGTTTATTTGTTTCAATCTTGGCCGTAGGCTCATTTTTAATCTGGGCCATTTATTCATTTTTTGGAACTCTATATAAACTTGCATACACTCATTTGTAATTTGTGAAGTGAGTAGTATGAGATTGTTGCGATAAGACTATTTCCGTTAATAAAAGCTCTAGTGCATGATTTGCTTAGAACCACTTTTGTTTTCAAATAATGTTCGAGGTTTACATCTTCTCCTTCAACATTTAGAGTAGAGTTAAATTAGTATTTATTTATATGTTTGTTAAGTGAAAGATAGATCCGATAGCAGTGGTGGATGAAATTAAGCTCATACTTTTGTTGAATAGATGATTTATATTCAATGTGCAAAGTTAGCCTGAGCTATTAAGTTGTGGATTCTTAACTTCAGTTTGGATAATTATTGATTCAAACATGAAAATCATTATCACCTCCGTTGAAGATTGCACCCACTTTGCGTAGTTGTCCGAAGGAGGCGAAACAAAGTGTGGTTACCCCATTTCATCTAATCATCGCCGTCTCTTCATTTCTTAGGAGTAGCTTAGACTTCTAAACCCTTGCCTTTTTGCAATTTTTTTGGAAAATCTAAAATATCCGATGGAAAGAGCCTTCAATGATAAAACTGTCTAAGTCCTCAACTTGCAAACAAATTTAACGTAAGTCCCCTTGTGATTACCAGCAAATCACAATGTCCACTGGCCTTATCCACATGTCATGACTTGAACAAAGAAACATTGGAGTTATTGCACAATCTTCTTAGTATTTGCAATCATTTTTCAAGAGAGGATAAAGTGTCCTTGGGCATTTTATATGTGTTCGGTGGGTATTCAAAAGGCACACCAACAAGTACCAAAAAGACACAAAAAGATAAAGGCATGTGGTGTGAAATTCATAAGAGTCCTTGGCATAACAACAAGAATTGTCGAGCTGCCAAGAACCTAATGATAGGGACACATGAAGTCAAGATTGAACCTGAATTGTTTCCTACATATCCTTTTGGTCAAAAGGATAATGATCAGATTGTTGAGGTAGACTCCTATGCAACAATTGCTACTGCCAAAATATTGCCTAGTGAAGATGAGGAACATCTATTCCATTCACAAATGTGGGTAAATGAAAAGGCTCTACATTTCATTGTTGATAGCGGAAGCCAAAAGACTTTGATCTCTACTAAGATTGTCAAGAGGCTCAACCTCCAGATAACACCCTATCCACAACCATACTCTATGGGATGGGTAAGCTAGGGACAAGATATTTAGGGAAATAAATAGTGTTGTTTACCTATTCCATCAAACCATTCAAAGATGAAGTAATTTGTGATGTGGTGCCTTTGGATTTGTGTGATGTATTGTTTGGGCAACCATACATGTATAAGTATCATGGCATCTATGAGTCTAGATCATGTAGTGCCATCATCAAGTTGGGTGAATGAAAATATTGGATACATGCAGTAAGTCCTACAAAATCTGCATCTTTAATCAATGCAAAACAGTGTAGGCATTTTATTATTCAAATTTGAGTGTTTGTACTACCAATGATTCGACCTAAAGAGGTAAGGTTAGTTGTAGCGAATGTTCATGCCAAAATAGCCACCACCACCATCCAACAAAAGTAGATGGATTAGATATTGACAAGATATTATAATGTATTCAACTCACTAGTAGGGGTCACATTGCATTGTCAAGTCAAGCATTCAATTGATCTACTTCTAGTAACACTATTACCAAATGAGCCATTGTACAAAAGGTCAATTTTGAAGAATGATGAAAGCAAGTGACAAATCTAAGAATTAATTCGAAAGAGACACATTCACCCAAGTGCCTCACCATGTGAAAGCCCAATTGTTCTTGCTAAGAAGGATGGAATGTGGTAACTCTGCATTGATTATCAAGTTTTGAACAAAATCACTATAAAGAACAAGTATCCAATTCCTCGCATTGATGATCTCTTGGACCAACTTAGGGGAGGCTAAGTTCTTCACCAAAATTGACTTGAAGTTTGGGTATCACCAAGTTCTAATTGATCCATCAGATGTGTGGAAGACTGAACTCAAATCCAAAGAAGGTTTGTTTGAGTGGCTCTAGTCATGCCTTTTGGCCTCACTAATGTCCTTGCCACTTTCATGAGGATGATGAATGATGTACTCATGCCCTTTATTGATTCGTTTTTTGTGGTCTATTTGGATGATGTACTCATCTTTAGCACAACATGGGATGACCAATTGCATCATGTTCAACAAGTGCTTTCAACTCTGCAACAACATAGACTCTAGGCTAATAAAGAGAAGTATTCTTTTGGTATGGAGAGTATTCATTACTTGGGATACATTGTGGATAGCAAGGGTGTTCATGTTGATCTTGAAAAGATACAAGTCATCAAAGATTGGCCATCTCCCAAAAATCTCACCCTTGTAGTTTTTTTTGGTTTGGCTAATTTTTGTAGGAAGTTCATGCTTGGATTTTCGCACTTGGCATGGCTTATGAATCAAGCACTTACAAGAGGAGAAAAAACAAAATTCAGTTGGATAGAGGCACACCAATGAGCACTCGTGGAACTAAAAAGGAGTTTATGTTCAACACTAGTGTTGGCACTTCCTAATTTGTAACAATCTTTTGAAATTGAGATAGATGTTGAGGATGCACTTGGGGCAATGCTCATGCAACATGGGCATCCGGTTGCCTACCATAGTGAAACTTTTTTTGATACAGTACACATGTATCCTACATATGCCAAGGAGTTGTATGCCATGGTTTAGGCCTGCAATAGTGTAAACACTTTATCTTGGGGAAGGAGACTATCATCCACACAAGTCACAAGCCTCTTCAACTTATGTAGACACAAGGGAAGTTGCAAAATGATAGGCATCACAGATGGTCAGCCTTCTTGCAACAATTTCACCTCAACATTTGCCACAAGAAGGGAAGCACTAACAAAGTTGTAGATTGCTTGAGTAGACCTTTGATCACAACTCTAACAATAGTGTTAGATTCTTGTGGCCACCAAATAGTAGATTGGCCCCAGTTGTATGGCATTGACCTTGATTTTGCTAACACATAATAGGCTAACATAAGGTAAGTCCTTGATTTCTACTTGTAAGATGGGTTTCTTTGTCACATGGGTCACATATGTGTTCCTATTGGGGAACGACAATATAGAAAGCACACTATAGTTGTTTTTTAGGACACTTTGGAGTAGGAAAGACCATTGTTGTATTTTAGAGGTATATTTATTGGCCAAAAATGCATCTTGATGTCACTTTATATATCCAATCCTCTATAGCTTGTGCCATTGCAAAGCTTGTAAATCACAAACAAGGATGTATATGCCTCTTCCTATTCTTGATAAGCCTCGACACTTAGTTTTGATGGACTTCATGTTGAGCCTTCCCATTACTAAATGTGGTCATGACTATGTGTATGTGGCGGTAGACAGATTTTAAAAAACGGCCATCATGGTAGCTTGCAAGAAGGGGATCTTTGTGGAAAAATTGAGTCGAGCTTTTCTTTGAGCATGTTTGGGTCAATTTTGGTTTCCCACAGAGTATCATCATTGACAAGGATAGTAGGTTTCTCAGCAACTTCTAGTCATCAATATGGGTCATGATAGAAACCAAGTTGACAAAGTCTATTGCATTCCATCGACAAACATATGGGCAAATTGAGGTGGTGAATCAAATGATCATTCATATTCTATGCATGTATCATTCAAAGTATCCTTGCACATGGGATGAGAGTCTACCATATGTACAACTTACTTACAATCATGCACTACATGGCTCCAATTGGCATAGTCCATTTGAAATACGTCTTGGGCCTTTGGCTCCCATGGATGTAGCACGAGTCATGCTATGCAATCTGTCACCACATGCTGAGGAGGTGGATAAGGCATCGAAGTTTGTTGAAAGGATTTGTAATATCCAACAACGAGTTCATGAGATTGCAACACACCAATTAGAAGTACAAGGAACGATTCAACCAACATCGTACACCTCATCCATTATAGGTTGGAGACAAGGTGTGGTTTCATCTACAAAAATAGGGGCTTTAGGGACCAAATAGGAAACTTCATCCTTTTTGATATGCGCCATATACCATCCTCAAACAAATTGGTGAGAATGCTTTTGAGTTCAATCTGCCATCATTTCTGGGACTAGATCATATTTTCAATGCTGAGTTGTTGCGTCCATAGCAGCAAAAATCATTTGGGGAAAAAATTGGCAAACCAAAAGTTTAAGATTTTTTGAAAAAATCGGATTTGAAAAAAAGGTAAAAAAATGTAGAAAAAGAGACAAATGCTACTATTTTAGTATTTTTTGAAATTTAAGGTCATTTCCATAGCATAAAGATATAGAGAGAGAATAAAATAGAGATTTTAACCCATGAATTATAGAAAGCTTGCATGTTGTTTATCAAGTTTATGTTTGTTGAGCTTAAAGGCATCTGTTTCTTGCTTAGGTTGTGAATTAAAGATTGGTTGGAGCACCTCATACAATAGAGTAGTATATGTGAGATATGGAATCAATTGTAATGTAAAATATTTGCAAAAATGACATATGAGAAAAGTGGAAAAGGCTAGTGTATGAAGGAGTCATAAATGATACAAGCGACCAAAAGCTTTGAGAAGGCAATGACATGAATGAAATAAAGTGGAGGATGAAAAAGTAAGTGTGACAAAATAAAGGATTTGCTAAGGGTTAAAATCTTAGGAAGATACTCTTTAAAGCTGTGCAAGCTTGAAATCAGAGTCAGTGCATTACTAGTCCAAGAGAATGGTTAAAATCTTAGGCAGATACTCTTTAAAGCTGTGCAAGCTTGCAATCAGAGAATGGAGTCTGAATTCAGGGTAATGCACTATCTCTAATTTTAAGCTTGCAAAATGACGTCTTTGAATTACATACATAATTTACATGCTTGGCATAAAAATGGGTGCGGGATTGAAATCCTTCAAGAGCTATTTTACAAGTTTTGAACATGAAGTGAAATTATTTTTAATATTCTCTATGTAAAGTAAAGTGCCTATAGGCTATGCAGGTTATAGATTTAGTATTAGACATTTACATACTTTCATTTCATTGCTGTAGTCATCATCAATGAGGAACTTCATTGTTTTTCATTTTGGAATAGTACAACCTTGGACATTTTGCAAGAGTTAGCTAATAAACTAGACCAAAACATGATAACCTTGCAACATGACAGGGGGAAGACTATAATTGATTTGACTTGACATTTAAATGATGATTAATCTATGACATAAAGAGAGACAAAGTAATATGATAATTGATTTTTGTATAGGTACCACAAATGGTTTTTTTGGGGACCTTAGTACAAACTTAGGCCATATGAGGACTTCAAAATCTTTGGGAAAAATTCGATCTTATTTGAGGGCAATAGAGTCAAGCCTATCACCTAACATCCAAATAGACAATGACTTTAAAATGATACAATAAAGTTATTTACAATTTGGACTGATTTGGTGTAGACTGCTCATTCTTTGTGTACGTTTCATATGTACAGTTTTGACCAAAGTTGAAAAACTCGCCAATTGCAAAAACTCGCCAAGCCCGAAAAATAAGGTACAAAAAAAACTTGGCAAAAATTCGGAAAAAACTCGACAACTTAAAAAGTTGCTTAAGCTTCATTAAAAACACATTTTTTTTGCAAAATTCAATGATAAGATGCATCCAATGAGTCAATAAAATGAGTACATAGAAGAAACAAGCCGAGTCTAGTTATATTTGATTGATTTGAAAGAAAATTAGATACAAAATCGCATCCCCATGTGGAATGCTTAATACGCTAATACTGATAGTTTGAAGCAAAATGAAAATAGCAAATTGTTTTTGTAAAACTAAAAGTAAATACAACATTAATATATTTCAGCTTTTACAAATTCACATCTTCCTCTTCCCATGTCTAGTACTTCTTACTACGAGAGAGGGTGTAGTCGTGGCCTAACTTGTAGGCATCTACTATGGCTGCTCAACCTCCATCCTAGATGTAGATCCTATTGCTGGTGGCTCTGGCACTGCCAATGACTCCTCCTCAGGATCATCCTCAATGTCATCCAATGAGAATGCAAATCCACCCCCCTCCTCCATTGCTTGTCGCTCAAAGTCATAGATCTCATCCTCAGAAAACAATGGAGGTTGCTCATCTCGCCCTATCCAATCATTGTATGGATCTATCTCATCCAAATCAATTGGATCATTTGATATTTCCTTAACCTGTTTTTTGCGCAGCCGAAGATTATATTGCACATATACAAGGTCATTCAGGCGTTTTTGAGCTAGTTTGTTCCTTTTCTTTGTGTGGATGGCCTCAAACAAGCTCCAATTGCGCTCACAATTGGATGAACTACAAGGCTGCGATAAGACACGAAGGGCAAATTGTTGGAGATGTGGGGTATTTCCACCCCAATTTGACCACCAAACATCTACAAAAAACAAATTAAGAGTTAGAAAAGAACTTAGAAACTTAGAAAGGAAAGTCAAAACTCAAAAGTTGAAAACATATTTTATCAAATTATCAATATTTGTAACTTGTAAATTTCAAATTTTATACCTGGTGGCTGATTGTGTATTGCTCTCTTTGCTATCTCTAAAGAGAAGAGTGCATGCCTTTTTTCTCTATAACTTTGGATTTCATTAACAATGAGGTCTCCCGCCTCAAGGTCAGGTGACATCCTCTGAATGCACTTCATGATGCCCTCCATAACCTCTCCAGTAGGATCTGAGTAGGTGCTTGAATGGAAGAAATGAGGGTTCAAGAAGTACCCTGCTGCATGGAGGGGTTGGTGGAGTTGATGGTTCCACCTCCTATCAATAATCTCCCAAATGGGATCAAATTTGAGGCTGTCCCCTTTATAATAATTTCTTATAGCCTCCTTGGCCCTATCCACGGCCTCATAAAGATATCCCATTGGGATTTTACCCACATCCACCAAGTGGAGCACTCTAACCAAGGGCTCCGACACCTACAAATTACAATATAAAAATGCAAAAAGATTAGAGTTTCAAATTTACAATGAAAGACATTAAAATTTTTATTCAATTTGAATTCAAATTCAATGTTTTGAAATTGAAGTTACCTTCACAATCTCTGCTGCCCTTTGTGCAAATTCGGCATCAAAAACAATTTTTGACACCTTATCTCCTTCCGGCTTCTTTGAATAGGTTGAGTCCATCCATGGTTGACTCACAAACATTTGTTTTAAAGCCATCAAAAAATTAAGAATGCTTTGCAACGTTAAGAAAATCGTTGCAAACCTTGTGACACTTGACCTCACCAATTCTTTCCCATGGGTGTGCTCCCTCATCAAGGGAAGAACCCAAGGGTGATTGTAGATATATTTAGTGATCCTCCTTGCGTCCTCTACAATTGGTGTGACCCAATCTAGTTTTCCTATGTCCTCCAAAAGAAGGTCAAGGACATGGGTTGCACATGGTGTCCAAAAAATTGAGGGTGTCCATCTTGGAGGAGTCTTCCTGCTGCCACATATGCTGCTACATTATCAGTTATGAGTTGCACAATATTTGCAATCCCCACCTCCATGCAAACTTCCTCCAACATCTTAGCCAAATTTTCTGCAGTTTTTACAATGTGGGAGGCATCAACTGATTTTAAGAACACCACCTCTTCTTTGCATGCAACCAAGAAATTAATGATGGTACAGTTTTTTCCATCCGTCCACCCATCAGAAAGAATAGAGCAGCCATATTTTTTCCATTTTTCTTTTTGCTCCTCTACTGCTGCCCTTGCCCTTTTAGTTGCATTAGTAAACAACCTACAAATACAAAGTGAAATTAAGTACACAATTTTAATTTGTAAACAAAAAAATAGCTTAAATTCATCATAAATTAAACTTAAAAAACATAAATTAAAGAACATAAACTAACCTCCCACTCAAGTCCGTGAGAGAAGGCGCCTTGTAGCCTTTTCTTGCAACTGTCAATGCGGTGACCAAATTGTGCTAGTAAGGAGAACTGGCCACATTGAAAGGGATATTGTTAAAATACCAAAAATCTGCATAAGCAATGTCTGCTTGCTCATGCGCCTCCCTCTTCCATCCAGTCGCCTCTAAGGAAGGTTGTGCACTAGGTGTGTTTCTAGGCACAAAATAATTATCCAACTGTGTAGGTCCTGCAGCTGCCCTTGCCCCTGGTGCTCTACTAGAGGTAAATGAAGCCAAGATGGAGGTGCTAATGGGTTGCCTTGAACTTCGCACACATGGGCCATGAAGAGAGCCCGCTATCTCTTGAGTAACATCATAATCATCATCCGACTCAATTGGAGCACCTTGAGAAGAGGCAATGGTTGCTTGCATTGCTACTCTTGCCTTCTCTCTTTGCACTTTTTTTTCTTCTGCAGCTGAAAGTATGGCATTCATATGTCTTTTTATTTCTTCTGTGGTTTCAGGACATTCCTTAGCATCACGTTGAGGGATGCCTGCAAGGTGGTACTTGAGGCGATTGATGCTTCCACGATATATGTTTTTACATTGAATGCAATATACTGTGCTAGGTAGGGGTCCTAGATAAGCATATTTCCAGGCAGGATCTTTAGCTCTTGGAGGACAAGTGCCTACAAATCCCACAGGCACGGATGGGGCAGAGCTTGAGGCAAAAGCAAGTTTAGAAGCCATTATCAATTAATTATTAACCTACACAAAGTTAAAGTCAAAGCACAACTTGTTAGTTTTTGATAGAAAATTTAAAAACAAGCTAAATTAGATTAAATCAAAAGAGATTACTTTAAGTTTAAATTACTAAAAATCTATCACTAGATTCTAAACATTTTCATAACAAAATAATTGGATTTAAAAAAAAACAAAAAAACTAGGGTTTCAAAAAAATGTGAAAAATGTAAAAATTCTGAAAATTACTTCAAACTAGTAAAAAATTAAGCTAATCTAAGATTGTAAACATGTTATTCAACAAAAAAAAGGATTCAAAACAAAAAAATAACTAGGGTTTAAAAAAAATTTCAAAAAAATGAAAAAATCAGCAAAATATGTAAAAAAAATCTTGTTTTGATGAATATAAATGCATTTAAATCATTTTCACACTACATTCAGATGATTTTTAAACATAGAACCAACAAGAATGAAGAATTTTTTTTTAAAAAAGAAAGAATAAAAAAAATAAGAAAACCTACTTGGAAATCCAATTTGCCTTCTAAATTCGATGTAAATGCCCTTCAAATCTTGTCTTTTGGATGCAAAATTGCCGCAAATGAGTGCACAATGCCTTAGAGAAGTTTTTTGTTGAGTGTGAGAAGAGAATGAATGAAAAAAAACAAGTTAAAATTGCTTTTTAGTGGCTGCTTGGGTGTGTGGATAGTCGCGCGGGTTTTTCTAGAACACTCGTTGTACTTCCTGGAAAAACTCGCCAAAAGTACGGGTTTTTCTAGAAAGTACGGCAAGTTTTTTCGACGTACAATTGCCTCAAAAACTTGCCGTCCAAAAAAACTCGCGAGTTTTCTTTAACTCGTCGAGTTTTTGACTAGTGTTGCAACTATGGTTTTGACTAACTTGGTTAGCTTCTGAAGTTTTCTTGGCATGGAGGTGGTAAATGCTATAACCATTTATAAGGTCACGTTATACAGGCACGACTAGTGAAAATGACTTATTTTGATTAATGAAGAATCCCTTGCTTTATTTTACTGCCGTTTACTTTATTTTACTGCCGTTTACTTTATTTTAGGGCATATTGACAAGACTACAATCGTAAAGTTCAAAGCAGAAATGAACCTGTCTGCGTGTGTATGTAGGGTAGACTGCAGAGTCGACGATGGTCACCCTTATAGCAGAAAACACACCAAATTTAGGGTTTTTAAACATGGAAGTTGTTAGGGCGAATATGGCGATCTTTTCGCAATTTTAATGCGAAAAATATCGTGATTTACAACGATTTTTCGCCAATCAACAGTCTGCAAAAAATCCTAAAAAAATTAACAACCTTGAGGATTTTTTAAAAATCGCAAATATCGCAGTTTTTAAAGGATTTTTGCTTCTATGGGTCTCTTGCATCCATCTTTTCCACTATTATTGGACATCTCAAAGGTTGCTGAGCACATCCACAAAACATAATTGAATCTGAAAACTATTGTTCTGCTAGAAAATGATTAGATCATTGATGTTCTTATCAAGACATTGAAGAAGCAACAAATCCTTCTCTATTGTGTGGTACAAGTTGGACATTTTTCTCAGTAGGGCAAGTGATTCACCAAGGATTAAATTGACAAGCGTTTTCCGCATTTTTTGTAGAGCATAGAGGCGATGGGGCCCATTGCCTCTTAAGGGGGAATGAATGACCCTATATTAATCTAGGAGCACTCGAGTGGCATTTGCATAGCCAAAGATGGAAAATATCAAAATTGTATTTTTTTTTGGTATTTTCTATGTTTTTGTAATTTGTACTTTTGGAGGTCTTCGAGGTGGAATTGGTTTTGAGGAATTTCACTACTTGCTTAGGAAGGGAGCCATAGGCTCCCTTCCAAGCAACTCAAACTAGTTCTTTTGGAGATATTTCCAGCTATTCCAAGAAGTCCAATTTTTGGCCAATGGGGTAGGAGTTATGACCTTGCAAGTTGGGGTACCAAAATTAAATAGTCTTTTTTTAATTTTCAATTTATGTATTTAATTTGGTTCCCATCCAATTGTTCATTTCAACTTCCAAGGATGACACGGATGTGGTGATCTTTCAAATTCTTGAAAATGTTTAAATGATTCATTTCAAAGCTAATAAAGCACACATCTCTTCCAGCAAGTTTGCTTATTCTCGTATTGATAGTTGTGTGTTCTACAATATTGTCGGTTCCTCATTAGGTATTGCCCCTCAAATTCTCAAATAGATTCGGATCACTTGTCTAGATATTTCTCCCTGTTTTCACACATCTTGTAATTTAATGATTAAACCTTTAGGTTCTTACAGTTTAATTATTGAGGATTAGAATATTATTAGAATAATATAATAAAGTGATACATTTACACTTGTGTGTAATAAGTTAGTTGTTAGTACTTAGTGCCTAGTGGTATTTAATAGTCTTTAATAAAGTTGTTGTAATAACGGTTCTTCATAAGCACTAAATCTCTTGTAACTACTTTCTATATTTAGCATATGTTGAATAATATAATGTGGTGCTCTCAACTTGGAAAGACACATCAATTTCTCTTAATCTCATTTTTTTGATTTTTTACCAATAGAGAGTAGAGGCATTATTAGCTGTGTCTAAGCTTGGGATATCTGTTAGTATTGGAGTTAGTTGCTACAGGTTATGTTTCTTAAAGACAATGTGCATTTGAATATTGTAAGTCCCATTGAAGCTAGGTAAAATTGCTGTACATTGTGGGTTAGTGGCATTAAGAACAGAAGTTCACTCTTCTGGGAGTTTTATTCCCACAAGAGGGTTTCTCTAGAGGTATATTGTGGCACAACTATGTGTGTGCATGATTGTTTATTTTCCTCATATTGTGTAGTATTTTTGTGCATCTTTAGGTTGAAAATGCATTTGTTTGTTTCTGTTCATCAGAGATAGCTAGCAGGATACTCATAACTGAATCCATATGCTGATGGACTAGAATGCTGTATAGCTACTCTAGTTTATGGATTGCTAAAGTAAGCAGATTTTACACTCGGAAAAATAATCCTAATTGCAAACTAAAACTTCAATCAAAAAAATGGACTTGAGTATGATAACTTGAAATCACACGTTGCTGAAAATATGAACAACAAACACTTAAAAATGCTGTCATTTATTAGACTGAAACTGAATTACACTCAAACACTGTTCTTCTTCTGTATTATATATTTTTTCTTGCTGCTAAATTATGTGCCCAATATTTATAGACTAAGATAATTTTCTAGGCTTCACAAAATTAAAGCTAAAAAGGCTAAATAAAATAGAAGACAAAGTCCTTTATTCTAGAAACAAAAACAGCTTATCTTCATGAATTCAGAATCCCTCTAAACATATGAAAACTTAATGTGATGTTGTCACCTCAATGTGACTTTCACCATGGCTCTCCCAGAGGGTGATACACAAGCACAAATAAATCATCACGGATTCCCTCACGTGATGCTGTCATGGAGTCACACACATGACATCCACCATGGCTCTCCCAGAGGGTGGAAACAAGGACTTTCACCTCAAATCTCAAAGAGAAATGCATTAAAAAAATCATCACGGATTCCCTCACGTGATGTTGTCATGGAGTCACACACATGACATCCACCATGGCTCTCCCAGGGGGTGGAACCAAGGGCTTTCACCTCAAATCTCTCTCAATAGAGAAATGCATTATCAAGGGCTTACACCTTAAATCTCTCTCAATAGAGAAATGCATTAACAATCAAGGATCACTGATGCTGAGACTCTTTCTCAGCCAAGGCTGCATTCTCCACCATACCAAGCTTTTCTCGAAAGTACACAAACTTAATCCTGGAGAGAGGCTTGGTGAGAATGTCTACCGTTTGCTCTTCAGTGCTGATATACCTCAACTGTATAGCTTTCCTTTGTACCATATCTCTAATATAGTGGTACTTGATCTCAACATGCTTTGTTCTGTCATGAAACACGGGATTGACAGAAAGCTTCACACAGCTCTGGTTATCACAGTGTATAATGGTAGGCTCCATTGATTGTCCAAACAATCCTGCAAGGAGCTTACGAAGCCACACGGCCTCACGAGCTGCCACACAAGCTGCTATATATTCTGCCTCGGTTGTACGCAAAGCCACTGAAGACTGTTTCCTGCTACACCAAGAAATCATCGCAGTGCCCAAACTGAAGCAACAATCAGAGGTACTCTTCTGATTTGAGACACATCTTGCCCAATCAGAATCAGTAAAACCATGCAGCTCTAAATCCACACCTGAAGAATATCTCAACCCATATCCAATTGTGCCACATAAATATCTCAGGATGTGTTTGGCTGCTACAAGATGTATTTGTCTTGGTTCACACATAAACTGGCTAAGTGCACTTACTCCATAGCAGATGTCAGGTCTAGTGTTAACTAGATACATCAATGAACCAATCAACTGTCTATACATCGTAGAATCCACTGGTTCTGAACTAGCTGCAGCCTCTTTCAACTTATCTAGATTGGTCTCCATGGGTGTAGACATAGGTTTGCAGTCAATCATACCAAACCTTTTGAGAATGTCAACAGTATACTTGCCTTGACTTAGAATCATCTCATCTGGCTTTTGCCAAACTTCTAAGCCAAGAAAGTAATGCATGAGACCTAGATTCTTCATCTCAAACTCTGAAGTTAACTCCTTCTTGCATTTTAGAATTAGATGTTCCTCACCAGTGATGATCAAGTCATCAACATATAAAACCAAAATCAATGCTTCACCATTTACTACCTTGAAGTAGAGGTTAGAATCTGCATCATTCTTTGAGAAACCTAGGCTTGATAGGTACTGATCAATCCTTTCGTACCAAGCACGAGGAGCTTGCTTAAGACCATACAAGGCCTTCTTCAGCTTGCAAACATGAGACTCCTTCCCATATGCCTCAAATCCCTTAGGTTGCTTAATGTAAACCTCTTCTTCTATTACACCATTTAGAAAAGCTGTCTTTACATCCATTTGGTGAATCTTCCATCCTCTAAATGCGGCAATAGCAATGATGGTTCTGACAGATGTATATCGAGCCACAGGAGCAAAGGTTTCTTCATAGTCAACTCCCTCTTTTTGTGAGAACCCTCTAGCCATGAATCTTGCCTTGTGCTTCTCAATGCTCCCATCAGCTGCATGCTTGATCTTGAAGAGCCATTTAGAAGACACCACAGATTTGCCTTTGGGTCTAGGAACTATATCCCAAACATCGTTCTTAAGTATGGACTGATATTCCTCAGACATGGCATCTTTCCATACTTGTTGACTAGAAGCTTTTTCGACACTTGAAGGCTCTAACTCAATAATCTGACTCATCAAGGCGACATAACTAGAGAACTTGTGAGGTCTCTTGCTTTCTCTGAAAGCTCCTCTTGGAGCTGCAAAACTTTCTGCTTCCTGCATTGTCCTACGAGCCCAAAGAGGTCTTTTCTTTCCAATCACAATGTCTAGAGGCCCATTAGTAGGATCCAAGGGTTCAACTGGATCAACATCTTCTTTAGGTTCTGGAGCCTCCTTTAGGTTCTCTGGAATATGGTCAACTTCCATATCTTGAGGAGGTTCTTCTTCATCAATCTCCATAGGGGTGCCCTTGGACCTTCTAAAAGCAACATCTTCCTCAAATGTGACATCTCTACTAATCTCAATAGACTTCTGTCCTGGTATGTATATCTTGTAAGCTTTTGATGTCTCACTGTAACCTACAAGAATTCCTTTCTTCCCAGAAGGTTCTAGCTTTGTTCTCTTTTCCTTTGGAATATGAACATAGACTGGACAACTAAAGATCCTCAAATGACTAACTTCTGGTTTCATCCCTGAGAATGCTTCTTCAGGAGTTTTATTCTCTAAGATCCTGTGGGGACTCCTGTTTTGAACATAGACGGCTGTCCTCGATGCCTCAGCCCAAAGAGAGATTTGCAGATCTTGATCATGGATCATAGCTTTCATTGCTTCCACAATAGACCTATTCTTTCTTTCAGCAATACCATTTTGTTGTGGATTATAGGGAACACTGAACTCCCTCTTAGTCCCTGCTTCAATACAAAAAATCTCGAAAGGTGCCAGAGGTGTATTCTCCACCATTATCAGATCTTAAAACCTTGATCCTTTTTCCAGACAGGTTTTCAACCTGCGCCTTGAATTCTCTGAATCTTTCTAATACTTCTTCAGATTCTTTAGATTTCAAGAAGTAAATCCAAGTCTTTCTAGAGTAATCATCAATAAAAATAATATAATACAAGAAACCACTAGATGATGCAATAGACATTGGACCACACAAATCAGAATGAATGAGATCAAGAATACATTTAGATCTACTTTCACTAGAATGAAACGTACCTTTTGTGTTCTTGCCTAGGGCGCATCCTTTGCATGTACCTTCATGTTCTTGATTGAATTTCAAAAGACCGGTGACCATCTTCTCCATGATAGGTAGAGCACGAAAGTGAATGTGAGCCAATCTTCGATGCCAAAGATCGCACATGCTGGAGCTGTCATGCACAAGCGCTTGAAGAGGACGAGTGCATAGCCTGTAAAGACATTCATGTCTAACTCCAATCACTTGAGCAGTTTTGAAGCTGGAGTTCTTTGCCCATATAAGAACTTTGCCTTTAGAGAAGGGAACTTGATACCCCTTGTCTTCCAATGCTGAAATTGAGACAAGATTCCTCTTTATCCTTGGAACGAACAGTACATCATTCAACTCCAATGAAATCTCGGAATCCAAGTGAAGAGAGGAGTTTCCAATTCCTTTCACAGAATATCTAGCATCATCTCCAATGACGACTTGATCACTAGAGTTGCTCTCCACTAAGTTTGAAAGGTGACCCCTGAAACCGGTGATGTGCCTAGAGGCACCACTATCAATCAGCCAAGTGTTGACATCGGTAGATACATTACTTGACAAGGCTGAATAGAACAAATAATCACTGGAGTCTTTCTGCGGAGCAACTTCTTCAACAATTGCAGTGGCAACTTGTTGCTTAGGTCTTTGAGGACAATCCTTTGCAAAGTGACCATACTTATCACAGCGAAAACATTGAATCTTGGACATGTCTCGTTTCCTTTTGAAAGTAGGAGCACCATCATTTCCGTTTTCTCGATTCCTCTTGAAGAACCCTTTCTTGAAACCTTTTCCTTTCTTTAACGAATGAGAGGCAAGAACTTGTAATTCTTCATTCTTTGAACTTTGATCAATGCCCCTAGCCGTTAGTCTCGACTCCTCTTGGATACAGTCAATTCTTAATCGATCAAACTTGGGAAGTTTAGATCTTGCACTAATTCCTTGGATGAACGCCTCCCATGAAAGCGGAAGACCATTGAGAGCAAGCATAGTTAGGTCTTTGTCGTCAATCATGTGACCAATTGTGGAGAGTTGATCTCTTATCTCTGGAATTCTCATGAAGTATGTAATAACAGATTCTCCTTTCGCCATTTTCACATGATGAAGTTGTTGCTTCAGTGCAAGAGCTCGACTAGTGTTGTTGATTTCATACATCTCTTCCAAGGTTGTAAACATCTCTCTTGCCGTATCCAACTTGAAGACGATCGGTACAACATGATCCTTGACGGAATCAACCAACACTTTCTTTGCTCTAGTGTCTTTCTTCCTCCACTGCAATTTCTCTTCTTCCTCCTCAGGTTCAGGAACTTTTGTTTTTACAAACTCAGCCAAATCATTCTCTTCCAATGTGAGCATGATCCTGAACCTCCATGATGTGTAGTTCGAAATTCCTTTGAGTCTATCCTCGATTTTCAGATCGTTCACCATCTTGAAAGATTTAGAAGATAGACTGAAAAAGAATAAAGTGAGTGTTGCAAACTAAAATCTGATCACGATTTTTATTTTTTATTTTTTATTTATTATTATTATTATTATTTTTCTTTGTTATTCTTCACACCCGCTCTGATACCATGTTAGTGTTTCTTAGATCAGATTGAACAATGAAAGCACTTAATAGAATTTCAACACATAAGACAATGAACACACAAAGATACCCTGGGAAAACCCTCCTCTTGAGGGAGAAAAACCCAGCAATTGAATCTCTTATATAAAGTAGAACAATGGCAGAAATCTGCTTACAACTCAGGCCCAACAATGGCCAACAATAGATACAATAAAGTCGCACCTCTCCTAGATGCTCTTGAAACAAATGAATATGTTCTTCCTTGAAATCGGACTGCTGATAAGCAAGTGCGAACTGCTGCTTGTAAATGCGAATTTACTTGAGTGGGATGATTTTATCACAATGACAAATAAGACCTTGTATTTATACAAGTGAGGCGCCTCTTCAAGATAGGTCGGCCCACTTAAAAGAAACATAATAATTAATAAACACAATAAGGTCGGCCCAAGTAGTAACCAAAGCATGCGAACTAAATAGGGTCGGCCCTCTTCATTAGTAAATATTGTAATCATGAATTAAATAGCCAAAGGCTACTCATTTAATTCATGTACTTCTTCTTGTAAATTGTGCGAAGGAAGTACAGACCATAGCTGCTATAACATCAACATATTGATGGTTGTCTATAATTTTCTGTGTCATCAGTCATGTTATATGTTAATTCAGTCATATGTTGTTCAAATAGTCTAACTCCTACAAATCCCATAATTTGGTGACTAAGCTTGAGGAGTATCATCTCTAGTTTATGGATTATCATCTCTATTTAATAGATTAAAAAGACTCAATGTACCATTGGAGGAAAGAACCTTTGGCCAAGTGCTTATTAGGATACCTTAGTCATGGTTTGTGCATCTTTGGTAGAGGCTGGTCTCTTTTGCATGGTAGACTCTTCTGTTTTCTTCATACCTTTACCATCTTCTTAGAGCTTTTTCAGCATCTCTTCCTTTGCATGTGACTCATTCTTGCAATCCTTCACTAATATCCATTTGGAAATCTCCATGGCTTGTCAATCTGACTTGCAACTCTTGATTATCTTCTTCTAATGTTACACTATTTTCTTTAGTTCTTGATTCTCCAAATAAATTTCTTGGTTCATTTATTCAAGCTTTTGAATCCTTTCTCTTTGAAGCTTTTCCCATGGCTTGACTATGCAATCCAAAAACCTGCACTTACTTGTCAGTTACCAAATATGGAAGCAAATCTATATAAAAAATTGTAAATGTGTTAGCAAATGCTTTAAATGCTCAAAGGAAACATTGCTTAAATACCATGAACTCTGCAAATGGCCTAGATACTTAAAAACACAATTCATCAACACAGATATGTTTTTCGATATGTGCTGTTCCCAAGTTTTATTCTATTGAAACAATATTTTAAGGTTGCAAATTGATGCTTCCAATAACTCTATGGCTGCCATCTACAACATATATTCATTTGGCAATTGTGTATATGCTCTTCTACAATGCTTACATTCATTGTGTATCATGTTTCATACCTCTTCTATGCAACTAGCCACATGTGACTCTTCTATATTCCATAATAGTAATAGGGCAACACAGAGTATGCTGTTTCTTTTATTGTGTTCAAATTAGAATTCCTGGTATGAACAAGCGCTATGCTTGTAAACTTATAATCATTTGAACTCTCATTCTTATGTTTTCTTAAGTGCTTGAGTTGCTGAAACAGTTGCACAGAATGGAAGCAAGCAAATGAAATGACACACATATAGAAAGAGAGACGGATGCAAATATTTACCCCAGAGAAATCCAATGTGAGAAAATTTTAGAAGAGTAAATCTTTGCTTTCTCGTGCCACTATCTCTCGAGCAACTTTATAGTATCATTCTTATGTTTTCTTATTTGTTTGAGGTAACAAATTAGTTGCTAGATTGTGGAAGTAAGCAAGCAAATGGAACGATACATTCATAAAAAGAGAAATAGATGCAAATATTTACTTTGGAGAAAACAAATGTGAGAAAATTTTAAAAGAGTAAAGCCTTACAAGCTGATTGCCTTCTCAAGGCCTTCAAGGACATTGAGAACATATCAATAGTATCCTAACACTTGTAATGGTCTAAACTTGCTTCCAGCCACACTCTTCTACACATACATGCTACCACTCTAGAATGCTCAACCATGGAGTACTGTGAAACACTAAGTCCCTGATAGCAGTTTTAAACTTCTGATTCAAAGTTGATTAGCTTCATCTTACAAGATGGTCAATTGCCATTTGAAATCTTCAATCCTTGATCAAGCACACATGATGCTAGATGTTGGACTAAGCACTAAAAAGGACTATTAAGCTAAGTTGCTAGTATGGGTGCGGGAATGAGCTCGGGTTTGGGTACACTGATATGACAATTTTTCCCCCCAAGTATGGGTATGACTATATATATAATTGTTGACCATAGAATTTAAAATATAATTGATACTAAAAATAAGTTAAATAATAGAATTGGAAGTACACTTATAATTCATTCATATATCTTAGTATCAATGTGTCAAATCATAATTCATAGCATGCAATTTTGTAAATGTCATAAATCCACATATCATTCTTTGAATTATTGAAAAGATAATTGATAATTCTATGTTATATCATATAATATATCAATATGTCAAATCATTACAAAACTTGAAAATAGTAAATACAATAATTTTTTTTACCCTCCTCTCCATCGAAATGGTTGAACTTCATTTGAACCACAAGCAATCATAGTGCCACTCCCATGAGCTACATGAACATCATGTGTAGGAGCCTTGTTGTCATTTTTATTGACCTGGCAAGCTTTAAAATAGATGTATCCAAGTTGGCACAATCAAGGGCCATATCCCAATTTTTTGTTGCCCCTTCCTTGTAGTCAACTTCCTTATATGACAAGAAGCACAAATTGGAATGGATGGAGACCAAATCTTCTACTTTTTTTTGTAGCCAATTGATTATGCTTAACAAGTGAAGAGTAATATGTACTCCAATTCCACTCAGTGAAAGAATGTGAAAAATTAAAAATTAGAAATGCTTACTTGTGATAGAATTTTGATTTCAAGAGGTTGGAGGAACATATAACTTTTCCCATGGAGGTACCACCATGTATGCGCATCCATATTGTAACTGTCTTGAAGAGTGCAATTACTATGATCTTGTCCTGTGACGAACCTATCAAATTCAATCCTAAATTTATCCACCACTTATAGATTTGAGAATATTCTTCGTAATGTTTTTTTATATCCATTAGTAATTTTGTTGTCTCTATATGGTGCTGTTCTCCTAGGTAAAGAAAGTATTTCTATGCTGTACTATTTGGGAGATAATGCTTATGCAAGGAGATACAAGGGCATGGCCATATTTTTCTTGTGGTCAATATGTAATGTCCCCTCCTAGCCTCTGAGTGGTGTTTTATCTTTTAGCCTATTCCAGAGTTCCTGTAGGTTAAACGGAATTGGTAAGGGAACTCAGTTCTAGTCCTTTTTGAGGGTTTTCAGAATTTTCTGGTGGACTTTCTTTTTTTAGCAAGGGGCCAGTTCAGTACTTACTGCTTACAGTAAGTCAGGTTGCATATTAGTTTCCTAACTAGTTTGTGTTTTCATAGTATTTGCTATTTTTAGTTCTCAATAAAAATAGTAAGTCTATTTATGTGAAGTTGGTCTAGGTTAGGCTACTTTCAGCAGTGTCATTTCAGTTGGCATTGGGTTGCTAAGGTCAGATTGTTTAAATATTTGTTTTTTCTCTCTCGAAATGATTTTAATAAAGTTATTTTATAACTTTATATTGAGGGGTAGAGGGGTCATAAAAGTGTACCTTGGCGCCTAGTTCATTCACTTCAAGTTGTTTTTAAAGCAACAAAATCACATTTGAAGGCTGGATAAGGGGGGATGCTTAGGAGGAGTAAAATGAAGTTCTAAATTGAAATTTAAAATAAAGTCAAAGTAAAAAGGCGTTGCTTTTGGAGGGAGCTCATATTCAAACCTAATTTCTCATTGAGAGATTATAACTTCATTTTAGAGCCTCATTTAGGAGTATGTTGAAAATGGTTGCATAAGGAGATGCTGCTGGAATCATTCCAGAGGTCTGTAATCAGATGTTGAGGATGAAAACCCTTGGCATTAAGGAGCTGGTTTTGGTAGTGCAAGACCTACCTTAGCTGGTTGAGGTGTGGTTCCATCTAGAAATCACTTCAGAGCTTCAAGATTATCAGTTTCAGTCGAGAGATATGAAGATTTTCGAGTACTTTTGATGCTTGGTGTTTGGGTTTTGGCTTGTGGTAGTGTAGTTTCTTTTTGGTGTGATTTTCAGAGTGTTTTTGAAGAGTTTTCAGAAGTTTCTGGGCACTTTCTTCACAGGGTCTGAACCTGGTATTTCATACATATCTTTTTATTGGTTCGTATTCGTGATCTGGGTGTTGGCTAATTGTATGCTCCTCTCCAAGGTGATCCAGAACATATATTCACACATATTTATTGGTGGGGAAATGATTTATTAGAGAAAAATCGCCCTTCATGCTAGCACCCTATCTGGGTTCTATTACCAGTCTGGTCGGCCAAGTCTGGGACTGATTTCTGCCATTTGGAGGGCTGTTAGAGTGGTGTTTGGGCGTTGATTGCAAAAGGTTTGAAGGCCCTTATCCTTGGTGAAGAATGTGACAAGTTGGAGTCCTTAAATGCTGTTCTATTTACTACAAAAAAACAGGTCTGAACTGTTATTTCTGAGTTTGTATTAATCATGGCAAAAAACTGAAATTTTCTGTTGCATTTCTGAGAAATAAATCTGAAAGTAAACATTTGCAAGCAATGCTATTTCTTATTATTTTCTGTTCTTGTTACTATCATTTATGTATGCAAAGCATTGAATGGCATTGAAACATACAAGCAAATACCATCAATCAAACAAAAACAGCATAACAGTGAAAACAATCAGCATATCAGTGATATCAAACAAAAAAAATCAGGGGTCTTATATTACACAATAATGATTTTTTTCACCCTTAGGAAAAATGTTTTTTCAGGGTCATTCTCCTTCTCTGCTATTATGGACCTTATTTTTTCTATCAAGGGCTCCATGCCATTAGAGATTTCTCCCAAACACAATTGATTTATATTAATGAACTTGATCATACTCTTGATGGGCTTGATGAAACTCAAGAAATAGTCCACATGAGCCCACCAATCATCATTTGGGGTCAATGAATTTAATTTTTGGGTCCTTTGTGAATTTGATTGCCTCCACACACTCCATTGGTTTTAATGACCATGCTGCTCAATGCCTCTTGCACCTTCATAAGTCATCGCAAATTTCATAATGATTGTGTGTGATGCAGAACTAGTCTTAGCAACCCAATGTAGTGTAAAAAAAAGTCAAGAACAATTTAACATTTAAATAAGTAAATATGTCATATAAAATTAAATTTAAAATAAATATTGAAATTTCATAAATCTGCCTTCAATAATTCCAATTTGGAGAGAGTTCTGAAAATGCCTTGTGACATATGATGGTTTGTCAAAAACATCTAAATCTCCTCACCCTTTGTGTATATATTTTTCACACTCTATTTGAGTGCCAATCTTTTGCATTAGTAAATTGAGAGAGTGGATGGTACATGGTGTCCAAAAAATGTGCTTGTACTTTTCCTCAACCAAAGCACCCGCTAACCTACAATTTTTTGCATGATTTGGACAACATTCTTAGCACCCGCCATCTCTATGGACTCAGTGAGGATTTTGGAAATGAAGTTTGCATTCTTCACTTGCCCCTCATAATCAACCACCTTTTAGAACATTGCCCCTTTAGGGGACAGTGCAATGACATTTATTTAAGGTCGGTTTTTACAATCTTTCCATCCATCAGAAACAATGGACATTCTTGTTTCATACCATGGATCTTTGATTGGTTTTAGTGGTGTCTCTATAATTTTTTTCCTTTACCAATAAGGTGTACACATTCTCATACCTAGAACTTGTGTAAGTAGAGGGTGTTTGTGTTAGTGTTTGGTAGCTTCAGGAGATATTTTCTCCTTAGCTCAAGGCTGGTCGGCCTTCTTATTGCAATTTATATTTTATATTATTTTCATCTAAGGGAGCCGACCTAGATGAAAAGTCACTTTGCTTTGTATATAAGCAAGGAGAAGACTTGTCATTTTATTTTTTCATTTTTCACATTCATTATAGAGCAGAAGTTCGCCCTTCAGCAGCAAATTATCATCTTGTAGAAGCAGATCGACTTCAAGGAGATACATATTTATCTTGGCATCAAAGGATAGGTGCTATTATTCATTGTATTAGTTCGCCCTTGAGAAGGGTTTGATTGTAAAGCAGATTTCTGCTCTTATTCATCCTATATATAAGAGTTATATTTTGCTAGGTTTTTCTCCCTCAAGAAGTAGGGTTTTCCCAGGGTATCTTGCTGTGTTCATTGTTCTTGTGTTGTTATTCTGCTTATTTCATTTCTGATCCTAAAACTAACATTAAGAGTTATATTTTGTTGGGTTTTTATCCCTTGAGGAGGAGGGTTTTCCCAGGGTATCTTGCTATGTTCATTGTTCTTGTGTTGTTATTCTGCTTATTTCATTTCTTATCCTAAAACTAACATGGTATCAGAGCGGGTTCAAGAAATCCGATCAGATTTCTGCAGTGTTCCACGGGGACGCGTCCCCCCCCAAAAACCCTGTGTTTCCTAGAGGGGGACGTCTCGGAGACTTGGGGACTTGGGGGAGACGTCCCCCCACCAGGCCACCACCAACACCACCATCCCACCACTAGCGTCGCTATCTCCAAGACGCTGATAAGACTTTGAGGATGTTAGGGTGTCCTCAAGACGTTTAGGGGACTCCTAGTTGTCTCCAAGATGTATAATTCTTATATTTATACATCTTTTTATAACTTTTTTTTCAAGTACTATATGTATTTCAACACCCTACTGCCCCCTCGCCGCCGTCCCCCCGCCGTCCCCC
Source organism: Sequoiadendron giganteum (assembly GCA_007115665.2). NCBI lineage: Eukaryota > Viridiplantae > Streptophyta > Pinopsida > Cupressales > Cupressaceae > Sequoiadendron > Sequoiadendron giganteum. The sequence continues at coordinate 322,749,873 of CM021100.1, read as the reverse complement.
TGCCGTTCCCAAACTTAGGCCCCCCGTCCCCACGTCTCAGAAACACGTTCCCTGCCGTGCCCCCGTCCCCGTCCCTAAAACCCCGTGGAACACTGGATTTCTGAGATGTCTTGAAGTTGAACGATTTCTAGAAGTATAGTTTGAAAATTGAGTTGATTCTTATCAGCATGGTGATATCATTTGGTGATAATACGAAGCCTCAAGGGATAGGCGTATTATTGAAAGAAACTACTGATGCTCATATTTCTGACCACTGTGGAAAGGAAGAAATGCAGAATTACAAAGGCTTGGTTGAGATGCATATGAGTTGCATATGAGTCGGCTAAAGATATCTATTGAAATTTCATATCGGGAGGTTCATTAATATCTTATCTTGGTCATGCGAAATGGAGTCATCTGCAGTTATATTTTCTTAATTGTATCATTAAGGAGAAGCGAAGCTTTCATGTGTCGAATTTATGAAAGAAAAGGAGAATTAATGAGTCGCGGGAAAATTCTAATGAAATATCACTTGCTAGGAAGATTTTATAATGTGAGAGAAATTGCCTAGTAAATGACGTGAAGGTTTACAAAGGAATCACCAAGCTTTTGGAGTTTCTATAAACTAAGTAACGCCTTAATGGTTGAACATTTTTTTTTATTTAGAGAAGAAGTTGTTAATACAATTAAGCTATCGTTCATCTTTTGAGAAGAGGCTCAAAGGCCTTCACTAGCCATTGCCACTTCTAATACAATGGTCCGCATCCTTAAGAAGAAATAAATCTTTCCTGTCGGATAATGTTTAAAGTTATAAGGCACCGTATGAGGTTAAAGAAATTCAATACATAGTGGAGCTACAGTTGATTAAAGAGGTGTTGTGTGATGTCCAGATGTTTATCGGGCTAGTTAAAGAGAGAACAACTATTCGGTATTGATTAATGTGATTTCACTATATGATCTGAGTCATCTGGGAACTCTGTTTGGAAAATGATTATGTTCTAAATTGATGTTTGAGGATTTCATCTTTTAATCTGATGCATTATTTATTCAAATCCGAGTTCTTAGAAGCATCCTTATCGTAGATTATCAGAGTCATTCATGTATGTGTGGCATTGTGGGGAGAATGAATTCATCTTCTTCGGATGGGTTGTTCTAATTGGTGTTATTCTAGCATGATATTTCTATTAGCTGCGATTGGTGTTTTCTTGTGGTACCATTTGAGCCAGTGGGAGAGGCCCTATGCCTCCTTCAAGATCCAATCGAAATGCTTTAGTTACTTCAAGCAGCTGGAGTAATAGAAGCCTTGGTGGAGCTGGAAGGACAGGGCATTCTAGTAAGCAGATCTAAGAAATTATTGTGAAAAAATGAGCAGATCTCAGGAAAGATAAGTGCAGGCTTAAAAAGTGTTCAAGTGCAACACTTAAGGAGATTTTGATTTCATCGAGATAAGTAGTTTATGGTTAATGATCATGTATTTTAGGTAGTAACATTGGAATAGTGAATCATGTATGCTTCTAGCATTGGTATTTCTCTTCGAGATAGTTTAGTTCTATGAACTATTAGTAATCTCTCTATAATGCTTCCAGGAGGGATCAAGGAGCAAAAGGACGATGAGAGATTGCCTAAGGAATTCAAGGGAGGAAGAGCTTGAGGCATCCTATGAGGAATTCACGCAGTCTGAAGAGATAAACTGGAGACATCTCTTGAAGAGGAAGAACCTTCAGTTTCTTCGAAGAGGAGGAATTAACATTCAGAGGGAGTCTGACAAACCATCAAGAGACAACCTTGGACGAGGAGGTCAGGAGGTTGATCATGAAGATTTGTGTAATGTATATTTCTTTGTGACGGAGAAGTATGAGGTGAAAGCCCTTGTCGTGTATATTTCTCTGTGACGGAGAAGTATGAGGTGAAAGCCCTTGTAGTGTATATTTCCTGTGATGGAGAAGTATGAGGTGAAAGCCCTTGTAGTGTATATTTCTTTGTGACGAAGAAGTATGAGGTGAAAGCCCTTGTAGTGTATATTTCTCTGTGACAGAGAAGTATGAGGTGAAAGCCCTTGTAGTGTATAATTCTCTGAGATGGAGAAATATGAGGTGCGAGCCCTTGTCCATCTCTAAGACGGAGATGTGGTTTTTTCCACACATGGGAGTAGCCATGGTCGACGTCATGTTGAGAGACTCCATGACGACATCACATTGAGAGACTCCGTGATGAACCTTTGAGCTTTCCTAAAATGGGTGTAGCCATTGTGGGCGTCATGTTGAGAGACTCCATGACGACATCACGTTGAGAGACTCTGTGATGAACCTTTGAGCTTTCCTAAAATGGGTGTAGCCATTGTGGGCGTCATGTTGAGAGACTCCATGACGTAGATATCTGGAAAATATCTCCCTAGCTAAGAGGGAGTGTTAGTGTTTGGTAGCTTCAGGAGATATTTTCTCCTTAGCTCAAGGCTGGTTGGCCTTCTTATTGCAATTTATATTTTACATTATTTTCATCTAAGGGAGCCGACCTAGATGAAAAGTCACCTTGCTTTGTATATAAGCAAGGAGAAGACTTGCCATTTTATTATTTCATTTTTTTCACATTCTCTATAGAGCAGAAGTTTGCCCTTCAACAACAGATTATCATCTTGTAGAAGCAGATCGACTTCAAGGAGATACATATTTATCTTGGCATTAAAGAATAGGTGCTATTATTCATTGTATTAATTTGCCCTTGAGAAGGGTCTGATTGTAAAGCAGATTTCTGCTCTTATTCATCCTATATATAAGAGTTATATTTTGCTGGGTTTTTCTCCCTCGAGGAGGGTTTTCCCAGGGTATCTTGCTGTGTTCATTGTTCTTGTGTTGTTATTCTGCCTATTTCATTTCTGATCCTAAAACTAACAGTTTGATTGGCTGCTGTCACCATTTCCAACCAATATGGTGATCTCACCAAGTTGAAAGGAAGACCATTGGTATAAATACAATGTGCAATGTGTTCATTTGCATCGTTCCTTGCCTCATTTTGAAATGCTTCCCTAATGGGCTTCTTTTGTGGGAAGAAATAGAGGAATCTTCTTGGGTAGATAGTGTTTCCAAGAAAGAATGTGCGGAAACCACTATTGAAGGAGATGTTGTAGGTGGCTTCCTTGATCCTTTCTCAGCTAAAGGATAAGATTTTAATCTTTCTCTCATTCACAACATCAATTCTTGTTCTCTAATATATGCCATAATTTGTTCCTTTGACAACTCCTTGTTTGTCCTTTGACAAACTCTAATTCTTAGGTCAGTCATAGCACATAGGTTAGCTTTCACTCAACTATATGAGCTCTTATACTCAATCCCACAATGAATACTATGCCAAAGACAAGCTCCATCTCTTGGAAGTTGTTCAATCATCGTAACATATTTCTACATAGGTGATGCTTGATCATACTTGAAGTGTCTACTTGTCTCTAGGGCTACTGAACTTGAACTAGTAGCCATTTTGAATAGGTTGTTATAAGAAAAATTAAAAAAGAAAATAAAATGTAACCCTTACAATTCATATAAATATAGTAAAAGAAAAAAAACAATTAAAAAACATTTTAAATATTTAAAAATTTTCTTTTTTTTTTTGGAAAAAGGTTGAAAAAGTTCTTCAAAAATTTGAAAGAATCTCACAAAATACTTACAATTGATCAATAAATCTCCTTTGTGCCTAGTTCCTTCATGTAGCTCCTATCAAATGTCTTCGATACTTTTGCAATCCTTCACCTTTCAAAATGAACCAGCTAGCTTCACAAATGCAAAAATAGAAAAAGGGAATGATATTGTTTGTTTTTATGATTGTAAAATGAATGTTATTGTTCACTTTTAGGGTTTTTGTAGGCTTTTTAAATGCTTTTTTTTTAAAGTTAAAATATATTTTTTTGTCAAGAAAATCTGTTTGGCTTTTGGGCGTTGTTGGGAGCACCTAGGTACATCAAGGGATGGCTAGGGTACACCATGCTGCCTTGGGTACCCTATAGATGTACCCATAGGGTACTCGGGGTGGTAGGGTCATACCCTATCTATCTCGTCCTCACTCTTGCACCAACTCTTGTACTTGCTCCCATGTGGGCCCGTACTAGGAGTGAAATGTGCTATTTTTGGTAGCATAGCTATTAAGCTATAGGGGATTTGGGATGAAGAAAGAAACAAGGGGGATATCATATGAATGTCCATTAGTGGCCAAAATAGGTCATTAAGACTTGGGAATACATCAAATTAGGTAAATGTAATACCTATGCTCCACGGGGACGTGTCCCCTATGGTTTTTACCCGTTTCCCGTACCGTGTACGAAACGGGGACGCGGGTACGGCTAGGAAACGTACCTTGGCCGTACCCCTTTGCCCTCCAAGTACCCGGTACTTCTAGGGGACGGTTTCCCAAAAAAAAGGGGACTCGGGTACTTTTAGGGGACTTGGGTACTGCTAGAAGTACCCGGTACTGCCTGGCCGTACCCCAACCGTACTGGGTACTTCTAGCAGTACCCTAATGCCCAGCCAAAAAAAAAAAGTTTTTAAAAAAAAAGTAAAAGTTTTTTTATAAAAATAAAGCTATGGGCGGGCCCACAAGGGACGCCCCATCACACTTGACCTAATGTAAGTGACATTTAAGCTCCAAAATGAGAAAATTTATGGCAAGGACCCTACTTTGGCATTTTATGAGGAGCATCTTAGGCCCATTGTGACGTGACGGTGGGACATTATGAACACCCCGCTACATATGACAGCCTATGCTCTCAATCCAAAATGGTATGCACCGAGAGACTTGGGAGAGTGGCTCCATCTCATGATGAAGAGGTGAAAGAAGGCTTCATGAAAGCCCTTACAAAAATGTATACTTCAGAGGAATCTACTATACTTCGCACACAGTGGCTTGCATTTGCCAATCTTCGTGGTCCAACCTTCGGCAAACCAGAGGCGAGGATGGATAGAGCTACATTGGTTCAAACCGACCCTATTGGATGGTGGACGTGGCATGGGATGGATGCACCGGAGTTAAGATTACTTGTCGTTCGTCTTCTTTCACAGGTTGCCAGTTCCTCTGCTGCTGAGAGGAATTGGTCCACATATAGCTTCATCCAATCAGTCAAGAGGAACTGCCTTACCTCTAGACGATCGGAGAAGTTGGTGGCAGTACACAGTGCTTTGCGGCTACAGGATCGCCAGTCTAGTGAGTATCGTCAGACTCCAGCCTTACGATGGGATGTTAATCCCGAAGATGCTATGCAGATTGAGGATGAAGATGGACATGAGGGATTGGTTGGGGTTCCATTGGCTGAGGTAGATCCTTCTATTGACATGGACACTGACACTGACTTAGACTCGAGCTCCAATGGCGATGACGAGGGCGATGCTGATTTAGACCTACCTTTTGCTGATTAGGGACACTGGACAGCGATATATTTTCTTAGTTTTATGTTTATCATGTCATTTAATAGTTGAGACTTGGAGCCTTTGGGCATTTTGGTTATAATTATCAGACTCTTATATGATATGTATGCACATTGATAATGAAAAGCATTTGAATTCTGTTAATTTGTTTGTCGATTCTCATGTGAAATCTCAATTCAAGTCTAATGATATATAATAAGCTTATACAATGTCTAGAATGAATGCTTTATCAATGTTATGCTATGACCATTTGAAATTTCTCTATATTTTTAAAAATTTCCCTATTTTTTTATCAGCTGTCCCCTGCCGTCCCCTAAAAACTGACCCAAAAGTACCCCCGTACCAAAAACTCGTCCCGGCGTACCAGGTTCTCGCCGTCCCCAAAACCCCGTGGAGCATAATACAATATATGCTAAAATCTAGTGTTTGTGGAAAAATAATGTTATTGCTTCATTGAGCATGTTGACATAGAACAATGATGAACTCAAGAATGTGGAGATTTGTAATAAATCCCTAAGAGAAAAAGACTACCAAAACTGTACTTGAAGACAGTGTCTTGGGCAAGAATTCTTGAGCAGAAAGGGAAAAGGTAATCTAAGAGTAGAACTTTAAACAGTTATTATGCATTATGTCTCAAGTAATAAATGCAGAAGGCCTTTCACTTTTGAGGAAGGAAGTAAAGAGAAAAGCTGGATAGCTTCAGCGTATAAAGAAATCAAAGCCATATGTAAGAATAATATCCCGGCCTTGTCAGAATTATGAGCAGAAAAGGAAACTATTAGGTGCTCAAGGGTTTACATGACTACCATATAAATCAGATTGGGCAGTTTACAGGCTCAAAGCCAGATTAGCAGCTAAAGACTACCCCTGGATGAAGGCCAGATTATGAAGAATTTTTCACGTCTGTGGCCAAAGTGATCTCCAGTAGACTTGCCCTTGTTTTAGTAGTTCAGTTTAAGTCAAATTTCCATTTGTTGGATACCAAACACCCTTCTGTTATGGACATCTGACTAAAGGAGTGTCTAGGAAAAACTATCTGGTTATGAGCATCTGGTGTGTTGCCTCAAAAAGGTGTTATATTAAAGCATGCTCCCACAGCTTAGCATTCCCAAATTGATGAGCATCTTTTACCGAATGAGTTTCAGAAGTCTTTGGCCTCTACATCAAGGTCTGAAATGGCCAAGTAGTGACCATGGTCATTGTGTATGTTGAAGACTTTTGTTATTAGTAGTGATGATGGAATGATTGAAGACTGGAAGAATAAATTGAAGTATCTTTATCAGTCAGCTGAAAAAAACTTTGGTGATAATCAAATGGTTCTATATGCTGCAAAGAATTACATGTTCCCTGTTCACACCAGGCATATTGGGGGTCATGTCATATTATTAGAGAACAGATCTGGAATAGCTTCAAGTGACAAAGGAGAAGCTGGCAGGTTCCTTACCAAGCCTCTTTATTGTGGAAGTTTTGACTACATTAGAGATGGACTTGGTGAAGGGACAAAAGTATAAACATTGAGTAGTATTAGAATTAATATTCAATAGATGACTCAATGGACTTTTTACTACCTTACTAATGTGCTGAGGGGTAACAACTTAATATTATGAATCCAGTCATTAATATTGACATGTCTGGATTCTCCAATGGTTGCATTAGTGACAAGTGTGCACAATGCATATGGATCCATCTATAGGCCCATTGTACAATGGATAGAGTTGAATTAATCAAAATTAATATGTTAGTAATACCTTATTCTCTGTCTTTATACGAGTATTTGTGCTTGGCTTGACATCTACAAATAGTAACAAAACACAAATCTTATTTTGGGCAGTGGTTACAAAGAAAAAAAGGATATCTACCTGTGTGTATAGAATGCATGCATACATCCACATGCTAGAGTAGGACTAACTACTTAAAATAAATAAATAACATCTTTTAAATAATAATCATGAAAGGTTCTCTTTCATTACTTGTTGTATGAAGTAGTTCTGTTGAATTTTGCACTGCAGATGATTAACTTGTGGTTGCCATGACACGTATGAATGGAACACAATGATTGTGATCTTATAAGAGGGCCACTAAATCTCATTTTTCTTTTTTCTTTCATTTTCACTGATAACGAGAAAATTGACAATTCACCAATTACATACATATCTAATTTGTTTTTGCTTGCTCATTTTCTCCAACTGTTGGTGTATGTGCATGAAGACTGGGTAAATTTATCAATCTTTAACTTTCATATCTCCTTACAGAGCTCTCTCTTTCTATATATTTTTGATTCCGAGGGAGGAGAATCTTCTCTCCACTTCTAACCCTCATCCATTGTTTCTAATCTTTATTGTTCTTGTTGGGAGCAGCGTGAGGGGATCTGTCTGTCTGCTAAACATGTTCCTTTGTCCTGAACCTTGGGTGATATGATGATACGAGTTAGATCTAAAGTCACAGCTTGCACTTATCATAAATTCCTACCCTAGACATAACAAGGCAATAAATTTCTTAGCCAAATCACATAGATCATGTGGAAAAAAAGCCCATAATAATGGCGAAGTAATTCATCACTGAAGTACTTCCATAGGCAGTCTTTGGTGTAAACTGGTTGAAAGATGAGCTCAAAATGTTCATTCCAACAATTTACTACCCTATGGGCCTATAGTAATAAAACACTGGTACATGCATGCTGGACATATTTATCCTAGATGGGAATCAGCAGTAGGGAATTATTTTTCAATGGTTTGGAACCTCCTACTATTCAAAAAAATCAAATTTGATCATATAGGATCCTTACATGTCTGACGAGCCTCTTCTAGGTGACTGGAATCTGCTCTAAATAAATACATATTTAATCTATATAAATACAGGTCACAAATTAATTCATATTATGATCAAGACGAGCAATGCATAAATGACGATAAAGAGCCAGCTAGGTTATGTGAGGTGTATTTACTATTTTCAACCAGGTATACTTAAGTTTCAGTTGTTTAACAACATGCCACAGCCTAGTGTAGATGGGCCATTATCTCCAAGCAAAGTTCACAAACTCTTTGAGTTGCTGAGTACTCGCCAAGTTGCTAAGTACTCTTAGGTTTTTTCACCATGTGAGTTTTTACAGGTTTAACTCATGAGTTTTTTTACCGTGGGAGTTTTTATAGGTTTGACATGTTGAATGGCCAAAAATTGCCAAAAAAATAGTCCCAATTTTTTTTTTATTAAGTTGTATAAACAAAATTGACTTCACATAGCAACACAACTTAAATTGTTATATGGTGGAGGAGTCGTTGCCATCTACCAAAAAGATGGAGCCACAAACCCAACCTTCTACACTAAGCAAGGAGCCACAATTGAGTACAAGGACTATATTCTCTACCCCCCAATTTTTCACTAGGTTGGGGAAGAGGAAATTGTAAAAACTTGAAACTTTTACTTGCCTAAATATGAAATATATGATGATGATTTTAAAAGACAATCATCATAAATTCATAATAGCTATCAGTTAGCAGCTAGCTATTGTATCCACTATCCAGCTTCGCATGATGATGCGATTTTGTAATCCATATGTATTCAATAATCAAATTTAATAGAAAATACTTCCTCATGGTTATTTAGATTCATTTGATACATTTTGTAATTGAATTTTGCAAAATTAATGCGTTATTAAAGAAGTTTTAGTATTTCAAGTTGTTGAGATTTTCACAAGTTTTTGTCAAGTCGAAAATTTTGGGCCTGCCGAGTACTCTCTGAGTCCGAGTCTGCAAACTATGTCTCCAAGATTAAATTGCAGTACTGCTAATATCCAAATGTTATATACTGATAGCAATGGCACATACTTTTTTTGTTGTTGGGCTTTATGCAGACAAACTTGTGGACCGGGATATCAATTTGTTTACAAGGCATTCATCCAAATATTATTAAATTTGGTTGTCGATCGTTATCAAATCTTCTCATAAGATTCAACCACAGCTACTATCTTCCTATTCACTTTTTCTAGTCTGAAGGAGGTTGCAGTGTCAAGTTAGCTGCAGAAGTTTGATCATTTAGGAAATTATTATAATACCAAGGGCATTTAATATATGAAGCTTCCTTTGGCATAGGTCCTAGGTCTAAAGGGTATTTATTCTACCAAATTTGCCTGTGATTTGCACCTGACCTTTGTCCTGTTCATTCACATGCTATTTTTCATTTGTGCGGGCTTCAACAAGAACAGGACACTGATGTGTGGTTTGAAATACTGCCAAAATTGCTAGTGAACCATTGCCTTGTTGGAAGCATGGAAGTCATTTAAAAGGCAAAAGGAGTTTTGGTGACTTAAGATTAATGTGCTTCTCCAGAGAGTATGAGACACAATGCATTCCACTTTTTCTGTTAAGAAATGCATGCTACTTCTATTAAGTTGCTTAAACAAATATTATTTTGTTTGTAACAAGTATATAATCCAAAAATGGAGAGCAAATAAATATGAAGCTCTAACAAAGGGATATATATATATATATATCAGAAGTTAGTCCGTCAATATACATAGTTATGCTGGTAATTATTATATTTTACTGCTTTAGCTTTTTAGTTATTGGTTCTATGGCATTGTATTGGATACTCCATTGGTAGAAGGAAATGGTGGTTTATAGCTTTTTAGTTACTGTTAATTTATATATGTTTTAATCTTCGTGAGAACTTGAAGTAGTTTTTTGGGTATCATTAGTCATATTTGACATTTTTTGTAAGACATTGCATGACTTCAAGTTTTTTTCTTGGAACCTGCTTTGTGTTTATTTCCAGAGAGAGAGAGAAGCATCAGATCAACTGCGTGTCAAGCTTAAAGATTTACACATGCACACTGATATATTGAGAAGTGAAAAGGCGACATTGAGCAGACAGCTAAATGAAATGGAGATAATGAAAAATTCCATTGAAGAAGGGAAAAACAGATTGCTATCGTTTCTTCAGAATAAAGATGATCAAATTACTCAGCTGAAGGAGCAGGAGAGGAAGGCTTTTGAGCAGAAAAATGAAGTACAAACTCTAACTGAGCTCTTAGATAAAAAGGAACATGAGATTAATGATATGAAATCTCGAATAGCAGAGTTTGAAGAGGTAGCTGGAAAATCAAAGAACAATACAGTATTGAAGATAGAAGCTGAAAAATCAATGAACAGCACACTAGAGAAGATAGAAGCTCACAAGCCTGATGACGATAGGAAGCCTCAGTTTGTAAATACCATTGGTAATATGAGTTCTGAAGATAATTATACGTATGCAGCTACAGAAGATAGATCTGATAGGGCAAGAGAAGAAAACAGACAGGAGGATTTCTTTGAAGGGAGGGCAATGGAGAGTGTTGAGAAATCTGCATTGGGAGACAGGGTGAATGGCAGTGAGTTGCATGATGTGCAGCTTGAAGAATCAACCGAATTACATGATAGAAGGACCACAAATGAAGAGGACGGTGATAAGGAAAATTTAGAAGAAGAGACTGAGGTTGGAAATGATACTTCAGATGACCTGAAAGAGCTAGATGACCTTGAAGATAATAACGATGATAAGGACCCGGAAGATGAGCAAGGTGAGGAGAATGATAAGGTTAATGAGGAAGAAGAAATAGACATTTAGTTGATTGGAAGAAGTGCATAACAGAAGTGCAATTCTCCAAGGAATAGATAACACTGAAACACAGAAGGCACATTTTTCCTTGTTATAAAAGAAGACTGCTGGGTTATTCCATGAAGCATTTTCAGTTCTTTTTTCCCACATAGATAACTGTCACTTACAAGAAACCTTCAACATCTTTAAATGTGTGCTGCACAGAGTTTGATACCTTCAGCAAACTCATTGGGAAATCTTCATAATAAAAACGCTTTTGTTTTGAGTAAGATCCTGTATTCCAGAATGTATATTGTGATACAGGTAAGGCTTGAGCATTGATGGTGTAAAAGTTGTGTGTGTAGCCATGAAAATTCTGTATTTCCATTTTCTATAGTTTGAGGGAGGCCATTATCGTACTGTTTTACATTCATCAATGTGGTGAATCAATGTACATATCTTCTTCGGTTAGAAAAATTGAGATCTGAACACAGTTTGAATTAATAGTTTTCTCCACAGATTTGCTACAATTTTTTAGGAAACATACGCTCTAATATATATATATATACTACACAATGCTAATAGACATGTAAATTTACTGAGAGATGACAAATGCCTCTATAAAAATATTTTCTGGATTTTGCCATGCCAAAGAATATAAAATGAAAGAAATGATACAAAATAAAATAAATAAAAATAATTTGAAAAAAATTATGGACATGTAAATTTATATCTAGAAGAATAACTCGTTCAGGGGAGAAAAATGCATGTTTAATTTTCTTCACATTGTATATGCAATTGAGATAAACTCATGTTTCATGTATAGAATTCCCATTTATTTTATTGTTAGGGTTATTTATGTTGTTTTCTAGACACAGTGAAAGAGCCAGGTTATATTGCTAAATTTTGACATCTGCATAGAATTTATTTTCTATTATAGTAGCTAATAGGCTTTCCAAACTGCCCCTGATGCCAAATACTTCAGCAGGACAAAAATCCAATTAGCTCTCTAAGTGGCACAACTTGGCTGACATCTTCAGCTATTTCTACGCATTCTTTCTGATCAGTAAACATCAGAAAAAAGTAAAACCCACAACGGGCTACCAAAATTCAGAACAATTCTTTTTGTTTTTAATTATCAGTTTGATAAACAGACAGATAAATCCTGCTTCATATTATATGATTTATATTTAGCTTGAGGTCACAACTTAACCGGATCCGAATCATATTTAAAACTTTATGTTCCGGTTCCAGAGGCTTTGGGGTTTCTGAACGCTAAACCTCCATTGGAATCAGTGGCTTGTTCGATCAACCGACAATTGATGGGATTAACGGGCCAGGCGAAGGGGCATGATACTATCCTTTTTCTGTTCCTACCCGGTGATGACATGTAGAGAGACTGCATCCGCTTGCATAAGTATTACGGGCCCACCACGCTGGTCCGAAGACCGGCATAAACAATTTCTTTTAATTCATTCCATCAAGACTGTCAGTTGATAAATTTTGTCCAAAATCAACGATACAAAGGGATTTGAATGAGATCTATAGTTAGGACAAAATGCTATAGGGAAAGTAGTTGAGCATCTTAATTTTGCGCTTTTCAAAATTTTATTTGAAAATTTTAAATCATTCAATTTTTTTAAGTAGCTTATTTAGTAAGTCTTTTTGCTCATAACTAAGGTTTTAGGGTCACATAATCAAATATGATGCCACATCAACATGTATTTTGTTGAGGTGTTAAAAAATGGCAAAAAAAAAGTTAGTTATAGTTGTGTACTAAGTCATGTTTTATTAATGTGTAGATGTGGCATCACATGATTTGTTAATTTTTATATCTAAGGAATACATTTCATTCAGTTATGTGTACTCATCATCAACACTAACAACTTTAAAGTCATAACTATTGGTGCAATATTGTTAAAAAAATTGGGGCATTAAATTAGCAAATGCTATAACAACTATTGGAATATGCTCAACTATTGGGTTCTTTCCCCTAGTAATAGATGTGATCCCAACCTTTTATGTTTTGATGCGGGCTGTTAGAAATTGAACACATGGACACATATGTAATGTTTAAATTTTATTAAGGATTTAATGGTTAAAAAGATGGCCAACAATTTTTTGTGTGTAAACAAATGTAACATAAATATGTCACATTGCATGCTAATGTACCAAGGTGGTTGTGACCTAAGACAACACATTGGAGCACATATGCACAAGTGGAAGACTTCAACCATCATGAGATAATTCATTACGAAGAATGGTGGAGAAGATGGTGTCATCCTACATTGATGATAGGGTAGTTCACCTAGATGCACAAAGAAAGAACTAAAGTAAAAGGAGAAATAATTAAGTTGTAAATGAAACACATAAGCAAAATTACATTTTCAATTCATTTAATCATAAGAGCATGCATCACACACAAATGAGGTAATACTTATTAAATCATTCACATTCATTTGCACAAGTAAATGATCACTAGGGAGATTAATTAGCTCGTCTAGTTTTAATAAGAAATTGGCCAATTTGATTTAAGAATACAAGTACACCACAAAATGTGTTAAAATCATTTAAGGAAACATAATTAGATAATTCAAGGTAAGATGGTGAAAATGTAGGCCCTTAAGGTTGTTTTTTATTTAGGAATATTTTTTAAAGTTGCCTATAACTCCTTACTTTGGTTTGCCACCAACATAACTTCTTTGCCTCTTTTGACATGATTCACCTTGCTATACACACATTTGTCTTGATAGACATTGTGCACCCCTACAATTAATCTTGGCAAACAATGTTTGCCCCTATAATTCACCTTGATAGACGACAATTGCTTCCTATCACAATAGTTGAATAGAGATATAGCAAAAGGAAAAACACAACATTTTAGCCCAATTTTTCACACATTTTTTGGGAGGATGTTTACTTGTAGGAAAACTATAATATCAAGCCTACACAACTACATTTTGAACAATAAAACACTCTTTCATGCCCAAAAGCATACAAAAACATGGATAGCAATGTTACAAACAAAAAACTACAAAACTCAATTTCATGCATATCTTTGACCAATAAGATATGGGAACAAATGTGATAAACCATTGAAATCTAAGCATTCCCAACTTCATAATCATCTCATAAAAAGTGATAAATTCATACTTTTTGAACTTCAAGGAAAATAACATTTGCTTTACTCAAATAAATTTTCTTTTTTGCAGACATTATTGATCCAAGATCAACATATAAGGTTATAATTGCACATCCGTATCTAATGGATGCATGGAGGTATATGTTATAAGATCATTTACATGCCCAAAAATAACATTTAATCTAATTTTACAAATTTACTCAAGTGATATCCATAATTGAAAATAATGAGACTTAAGGACTTGTCCAAGCTTTTTGCAAAACATTTTTTTCACAGCTCCAACCATGAACCATCAACAATTTTTCTACCACTTGATCATGTGATCCTAAAGGATCACCCCTTCTAACTATGAAGGTGAGCAAATGGGTTTTCTAACACACATCAATCACAATGATTTTGAGACATACAAGATCACATCCAAATAATGTATTTTTGCATAAGGAAGATAAGAGAAGTCAAGGCATGAGTGTCTTCACTTTGGCCATCTAAGCCACATAGTGGAATTTAAAGAGACATAACAATCTCAATTAAAAACCCATCCATGGTAGATGTATCCTATTGAACATTTGCATTTAATAATAGACCCGATCCAATAAACTTTGGGAAACTACATTCTCTTGTTCACAATGTTTGCATCACACTCTAGATGTAATCCTATAGGATTTGAAAAAAAATTATATTTAATCATTTTCTTGTTTATCAAATGAACCCAGGTTTTATTAATTTAATGAATCCATTTCTTGTTTCAACCCTATAGTTAATTTAGTAGTGTTAGAACAAGAGTGACCACTACAAGCATCTATTATTTTCTCCATTCGTTCAATACCCTAAGAATGCCAAATCTATATGGCTTTTATGAAGCACATTAAGGTTTTCAACAATCAACAAACTAACCCCAAGCCTTAGCTTTTCCCTTACTATTTCATCTTGCAACCAACCATAAAATAAAATCTCATATATAATTTATAAATTCAAATTTTTAACTTTTTCAAGTTTACTACCAAGCTCACAAAAATACATAGATCTCTATTAATGGAGTCATTAAGTTTTTTCACATGAATTATAGAAACAATTGAAAACATTTATTTTTCCATACAATAAGGTATACAATCTTTTTCTAATTTATTATGCTAAAATCAAAAGAGGAATACTTTGAACTTGCACAATTGAACACCCCAAGAGTTGAATATTTAGCCATAAGCAATCACCAAAATAACTCCAAGCTATGTAAATCCTCTCATAAATAAAAGCCTCTTTGAAAAACGCCAATAACTTTACCTAGGATTTGGTAATCAAAACTATTTCTCCCTTTTCTTCTCCAAAGTGCCAAGGTAAAGTAAGGTAAAGTAATGAATCTAACAAAGAATGAACACTCCTTTTTCACTATAGAGCATAACCTAATATAAAAAACATTTTCTTTATTTTCACTTTCACAACTCTCTTTGAGCTAATTTATCTTCTCTAAACAAATATCTAAATTTTACCTTTGTCTTGCTTTGTAGTCAATTTTTATCTTTTAAATAAGTCGGTAACATTTTCAATACATTTTCATATAATACCCTAAATGATATTTTTACATTAAAAATGTAAAAATGACTTTTTTGAACACTTGTAAGCTTACAATTTCAAATCCAAATGACTCCCTAATTTTTTGAGTGTATTATATTATTCTCAAAGCACACTCAGAGCAAACATTATGCATATAAGGAATTAATTTAAAGAACATGAAGCAAATACAATTCATTGGTCTAGCATAGAAGGGATTGTAAATCTCAAGATTTTCAGATAAACACTATTATTACTAGTTTAAAATGTTACACATCTTATTGCTCCTAATAAAGTAAGATAGTTAGCATAGTCAAACATACCCATGTGAACACCTCCAATGTTAATCGCCATTAATTTTACCCTATATCTATACACACAAATACCCATCAAGCATATCCACACAATGATGGTTGAGGTACAACATAATTATAAAATGAATATAGATCAAACAATACATACATCTCACAAATCAAAATATATTAATCAAAATTTCCATATTAATCCTTTAGTTACAACATAAGATAATGCAAATATGCATGATTAAATCACATTTAATCACTAATTAAATCATTAATACTAATGAATATGGTCAAGTTGCATAAGTTATACTAGTTCAATCAAAAAAAATATCTCTAGTATAAATATGTTAGATATTCATAAGAAATCAAAAAACAACATAGGTATGACAAATACAAAACTATTTAGTAAAAAATAAGGGCACAAATTCCAAGAGGCCCAACATTCCACTCCTTCAGAATTAGGCTTACTTTTAGAAGCCTACAAAAAGGTGTGGATAGAACACCCCTAGTCAAATTATGTTTGATCCCACATGGTTGTAGTCTCATTATGTTTTTTCCACTAGACCATCACTTGGTTTAGGTCTCAACCTTGTAGACCTAGCCTTTGATGCTACAAATATGATCAAGCTTAAGTGAAAGACATCCACCCTCTTGGACCTACAAAATCCCAAGAACATGTGTAATGTTTGGAATATACTCTCATAATTAAAGAGTGAAAACACCATGTATATGCAATAGAGGCAATAAATGTTGGCAAGCAATAGGCAAGCAATATGACCAATCCTCTCAAGGATCTAAAACTATCTCATGAATTGTGGTGTGAACTTAAAACCTTTTGATTTTGGGTGTGACTAATATGTGACTACACTCCCCAAAAAATTCAACCATCAACAAAGAAGTACCAATCAAATCTCTTGGCATCAATGCACTTTTTATGATCTTGGGCAACTAACAAATACTCTTAGATTTGAACATGTTGCTCTATATCCTAAATCCTCTTAGGACTAATGATAACTTGATCCCCAATCTTGTCCCAACTTGTAGGAATTTGACAAGGTTGACCAAGGCATGATATAGTGCCATTCTAAGGGAGATACGGTGTCTATTGTTATAAGAAAATTTAGTGAGATATAGGTTGTCCTTTCACTTATATTATTGGTCCATCATATACATTCAGATCATATTCTCCAAAACTTGATTCACTTGCTTGGTTTGTCCATCTATTTTAGGATGATAGGCTGAAGTAACATTGAGTTGAGTGTCCAACCCATGCAATAATGATGTCCAAAACAAAGACATGAACACAATATCACAATTTTAAATGCCATTGCGAGGCACTCCACACAAGCAAACACCCCCCATGAAAACACATTCCATTGAATTCTTATTTTAGGATGTCTTCATGGGTGAATTTGTTTGGTTAGCTTGTATACTACCACCATGATAACACCATTATGAGACAAAGGTGAGAAAAAACTAATCATAAAATCCATAGATATAGTGTATCACTTCCACTTAGGATGTCATTTGGATATAAAAGACTTGGGAGATCCTAGTGCTCTACTTTCACTCTATAACACAAGGGGTGTAACAATGAAATCAACACTATTGTGTCCCAAACCTAACCACTAATGCAATTGCCAAAGGTTGGAATAAATATTCACACCGGGATGCACTAGATAATTTGCATGATGTGCCTTAGACAACATAAGAGTGTGAAGATTATAATAAATTAGAACATATATACAACCAAGGTGTTGCAAGTCCATAAAATTCAAAAGAATAACCAAAATATTATTCTCACAAGGGCCTTCTGCGACTACCTTTGCACAAACCTTTTAATACCAAGGATCCTTTGGAAATTGTGTCAAAATGTGGTCTCTCAAATATGTGCCTAGGTTCAAATCTAAGACCTTGTGTTGCCTCTTGCTTATGATATATGTGATAGTGTTCTCTTTCCCTTTGATGTATTACACATTGAAGTCATACTCACTAAGAAATTCCATCCAATATTGATGACACATATTCAAGTTCAGTTATGTAAAGATGTACTAGAGATTGTGATGATAAATATATAACTCAAATTGATGGTTTACAAGAAAATGTCTCCATCACACAAGCACATGAATGGCCATTTCCAACATTAGATCATGAGTGGGGTACTCAAGCTTATGGTTTTTGAGCTTCTATAATTCACAAATAATCATATGATCCTCTTGTATAATTACAACCCACACACCATTGATCAAAGCATCTATAGTATAATAAAATTTGTTATATGATCAAATATTGCAAGGATAAATGCACTTGTTAGTGACTCCTTAAGAACCTAAAAGAATTTCGCATTTCTTAGACCATACAATTTTTTTCCATTCCTTTAAAGAGATATGGGATGCGCTACTCTAAAAAATGTTAGGATAGGTGTATCATACACCTTGTAATTCCAATGTTCAAAATCAATCAATTAATATTATATTTAATTGTTATTTGTGAGCCCATATAGAAAATGACATCCCACTTAAGAATTGACCATTTTTCCATCTATATGCCTTATTATAACATGTATAATGGTGTGCAATAATCTTTTCATGAAGGCGTGTAAGCATTTATGACAAAGCTATTGATGTAATCTGAGATATTATAACATGTAAGAGCATGACTATAAGGGAGTTACATTGTTGACTAGAAATATTGACCAACTATATGACATGTTATAATGTGTCATAAACATCTTTTGAGGGAGATTATTGAGCCAAAGTAGAACACCTAATTTGGTGATTGGATTATGGAGTTATTGAGGATTATGACAATGAAAGAGCATCTACTATTCTTAGCATGTTGACTTTTCATGGAGGGGGTGTTGGAATTTGGGTGCCATATTTGAATCATGGTATTGGCCTATTGTTTGTGGTTTACCACTTATGGTTTCATGTATTGAATCTCCTATATATTGGGTGTTTGGTTTTGAGCTATGTATAGATTGGATGATTGGTTTATAGGTATTATTAATATTGTGGGATTTTCTTTTTTCTTACATGTTGGTGATACTCATATGAGGGAATGTCCCTAAATATTGTATTGTAATATTTGTTGCTAATAATATAATTGATTCATTCTTTGGATTGGGTTTTTTGAAAGGATTTTTCACAGTTAAATTATCTTGTTATGGTAGATTTTTATGTATTCTTGTTTGTAACTATAACACATACATCCACCTAAAAGTTTATTAAATGAAGCATGTTTCACATTTCATCCTCTAATTTGGAATCAAAGCTTGATCACCTTAGATTCTAGATGTTAGGGATAGTATATTTGGTGCTAATTTTGGATTGAGTGGGGGCTTGTGAAAAAGAAGATCTTGTTGCAAGAAAGATGAAAATCACATCAAATGTAGAGATAGAGAGATATATGGGCACTAACTTTGAGCTATGTAAGTTCAATATAGAGGATATTCTTGTAGATAAAGATATATGGACAATTGTATCTAGATGCAAACCCATTGCGATGTCTCAAGATTACTGACATATTTGATAAAAAAGTGAAGGGTCTCATTAGAATTTTCTTGGAAAATTTCATGTTGTTAAATGGACATGAATAAGATATCACAAGACCTTTGGAAGAAGTTAGGAGAAATTTATCAAGCTAAATTCATGGTGAATAATTTTCTTGAGAAAGAAGTTTTATACCTTCATGATGGAGGATGGTAGTTCTATATTTGAGCACATGAATTTAATATGATCATGACCCAAGTTGCACTTTGTTGAAGTGAATATGGAGAATAATTATTGAATAACACTTCTTTCTTTTTTGGTAGAATTATGGGATCACCTTGCAATGACCATTAAGAGAAATACCTCTAAGCTCAAGATAGATGACATAATGGCATGATCACTCTTAGAGAAAATGTAGAGATAAAATTTCAAATCGACTAGAGATGCTCTATTGGTTTCTTAAAGATTGAAGAGGAAAGAAAAGAAGGACAAGAAAAGAGAAAAGTCAATATTGAAAATCACATAGGATATTCAAATCTTCTATAAATTCCAAGGCTAAGTGTTAAAATTATGACAAACCTAGGTACAACCATAAATACTACAAAGAGGAGAAGAAGAAGAAAATGATTTAGATGATGCGTTTAATTTTTTTTTTCATGATAACATAGATGCCTTTGTCATTTCCTTAAAAATCCATACATCAAAAGGTGAATATTTGATTGAATTAAGTACTTCTTCCATATGACCTCTCATCAAGAGTGGTTCTTTAAGTATGAAGACTATGGTGGTGTGAACATGGTATGCTATGTAACTAGTTTCATATTATGTCCTATTCACAGTTACACTTAAGCTTACATAGGTAATTTATTTTTTGTGTCTCATATAATAGGATCAAGACACTTTTCATTATCTTATTATGTTCTAGGTTTTATTATTGTTTCTACCGAATTTTATAGATTCATAACATTTCTATTGCTTCTCTCTTGTGTGGAAGGTTGTTTTGGTTGTAGATGATATTTGTGTTTCTATGCTGGGTTGATCAATCTCTTACATAGTATTGAGATCCAAATTTATCAATTTCTTTCCCTCTTTTGGGAGAGTTTCAACTAAGAGATTTCAGAATGTGCATCCTAGAATTAAAAAATACCCCACAGTTGAGCTTAGAAGGCTCAAAACTCGTAAATAAATATATAAATTCATAGGATTTGGTGTTGATTTAAAAAGAATATTTATAGAGTTTGCAAAAATTCATAGTAAAAATCCATATGACTATGTGGTTCTATATAGTTTCATACTATACTTTACAATTGTCCACCATTATTTTTTAAAAGATAGGTGTTGTATATTCTTCTGTGTACATGGTATAAAAACAATAGATGCATGAATTTGTATTTTCTAAAATATTTTTTGATGGTACATGTCTACACAATGTGACATCATTGTACATTTTGAGCCCAACTCATATCAATGACCACAATCTATAATATTTAGTGCTTAGGGGGGATAAATTCCCTAGTCCCATAGGGAGGGGAGCCCTTAGTTATTCCTAGACTAGGGAGGCTACACCTTATTGCAATGTCACCTCTATCATGCCACTTTCATTGGTGCCATCCACTCAGTCTCCGTTGTTGCCTCCGAAAACTTTGCTAGTGTAGATCCACCATTTTTATTTCTACCTCCTCTACTTAGGAACAACACCACCAATCCAACCACCACTGCTTAGCTAGAGTTGTCCCCCCTGCCTTGTGGTCATCCAAATGATGCCAACTTCTTTTTTAAAGACATACAAGAATTTTTCTATGGAACATAACTTGGATCTATGGTATTATATTTTCACAAATAAATAGGATTTACAAATTTGGCTCCACATAATTTGAAACCATCTATATATTTTTTCCTAAATTTTCCTAGATACTTAGTTATTTTAGTTTGAAATTAATCTTTCTATTTTGACTTGTGGTTTGGATATTTTGCAAAATATGAGGCCATTTTTGTTGGAGTTGATAGTGAACCCCACAACTCCTAGAAATCACTTGCATCCAAAATGCCTATCACATACGAGAGATCAAAGCAATGATTATGCTCATGCAACCTTGAGAGAATGATTGAATCCACACAAACATATGATATTGACATTAATCTATAATTGTAATTGAATTGAATTATCAATTGAAAGGAATACCTAGATGAATGTGAATGAGTACAAAGTACAATAATGAATGCTTATAAAAGCAAAAGTTCAAACCCTAAATGAGTATTTGATTAGATTGTGACAAGTGTCCTAATCTCATGAATGAAGCAAATTGACCTATAAATAAAAAAGTACTCATTAGTTTAGCTTAAGTAATTAAAGTAATAAGGGACCTAATAATTAATTAGTGATTAATTAAATATCAAGTGATGTTTCTAATTACTTTAACAATTTGTATGCTATGTGGTTTCTAATTTCACATGTTTTGATCTCTAATTTTTAAATGAGAATTCTATCATTGTAAAATCATGAGTTTTTATTTCCTCCTTCCATAATCATCCTAAATAAAGGGAACTATAAGTCTTGGTGAGATGACATCTTGAAACATCTTGGATGGTTTCATCTTTTGCCTCATCTCTATGGACTTGTACCTAAACTAGGTACACCTATGAAAAAGATAACATGGGGAAACAAGAATGATCATAATTGGGAAAGGTGTCTCAATCTTAATCCTAATGTTAAGATTACAAAAAGTGATTTTTTTTTATAAAATTGAAAAAAACAATTTTGGGCTACATAGTTGGTTTTTGGCCAAAATAAGTATTCCTAGTTTGTAACTAAAATAAATATTCCTGGTTGTTTGATGCCACATATAGGGGTACTTGTTGCATATATGTATTCAAATACTTCATTTTTTTAAAAAAGGGGCCTAATTGGCTCACCCGATCAAATGTTATGGCCTCCAAAAGTTTGCAAATAAAATGTAATTTTTTTTTGGATGCATAAAAGAGATATAAAGGGGAGTTACACTTGTTTACCAACTTATCATGTGTGTTATGACACATCCTAAGACATATTTGATCGAGATAATTTGGGCGACACTTTTTGGGTGGTTTTAGCTCAGGGGTTTCTAATTACCATTTGATGGTTTTAGGTTTTGTATCTCCTATATATTAGGTTCTTGAGGTTGTGAGTAGAGTTTTGTAGTGAAATCTAGAAAATGGGGAGCTCTAGGATTTGAACTCTAGGGTTTAGGTACATTTTTCTTATTTCATTAAATAAAGGGGGTTTGATGAATTTGGACAAGGTATAAGGCTGACTCACAACCTGAAAGGTGAATAAAATTTCCCTTGACCAAATATAAAATGAACTTAAAATATGAAATGCAATGATCCAACTAGCCTAATTTATAGGGAGGTTGGGTGAATCAATCACTGATTCATGCTCTGGGTCTTGCTTGGAAGACCTCTAGGGTGTCTCACTCCACCACTTGCAACCTATAGGACCTTTTCCTTAAGATCCCCTGGTTCTCTTTGCCAACCCACCTATCAACATAGCTCTTCCTACCAAGTCAACCTTGGTGTAATCTTATAACACTAGCCTTAACCCTTAATCCACCCTAAAGGCTACTAATCCTCCAAATTCTTGAATTTAGTTTTACAGGGGTGTGGAGGTGCTTCTAAAGTCCTCAATCCATCCTACTAAGGCTGTTGAGGGTTCACTTAACTCCATCTGCAAGTCGCTCTCACAAAATCCCACAATTAGGCCTAAAAGGCTACTAGCCCTATTAGCCCTATTAGGTCTCCTTCCCCGAGAAATCAGGTTTGTTCTCCAAGTATTTCCAAAGAACACCCAAATGTTTCCTTGGATTTCTTAGTTCATATGCCCACCTCTCAAGGATTTTTGGGGTCTTGGCCCTCAACCGTCCGTACAAAGCCCTGACATGAAAATGGGCAATACTAGGCCTTTTCAAACCCTTTCCTGACCTCACTGCAAACTGTTAAGTACTTCCATCACTAGATGGATTGATGGAGTTTCCTTCTCCTTACTATGTCTTGGAAAGACTCATACCTACCCTCTCCAAACTGTAATTTGTCAAGAAATTGACACCCTTGCAAATCAAGTGCTCTGCACTATAGTCTTCCCTAGCCGGACACTTGCTGGCTCACCTAGGAGAAGACTTCCATAGTGGCTCCGGTGCTGTCAAAGACTCCTAACCCTACTATATGTACATCCATGGAGTCTAGTCATAGTTTCCAAAGGGCCGGAAAATTTGTACAGTGGGAAAGTGAATTAACCCTCCATTCTTTACAAACTGTCTGGTTCAAACCAGCAACAGTATGGAAACCAAAATAATTACTTACAATGCTTGAAAATGAACAAACTAACAATCTAATGCCACTCAATGCTCGAAGAACGATTGCTCTACATCCTACACAAGTTACAGTGCCAACATTAATCCATTAAAACACCACTTCAAAGCAAAAACCAGAAATTCACACACAATCACCACTGTTTCCTTTAGAATTCAAAAATTTAAACAATCTCAAATGCTTCCAACCTAACTCCCATGCCGAGGCCACCTTTAAATAGGTCACCAATTCAATTATTCTCTCCCTTGGACACTCCTTGGCTGCTTGTAGCTCCAACTGAGCAATATTTTCAAAAATTTGAAAAAAACTCCTAAAACTCCTAAACCTCATTTGTAGCCAAAACCCTATGACACCTATTCTATGGTCAACATGACCTTCATCTGACCAATGCACAACAAAATGCCACTAAGGCTCAACCACAAATGAACTAGAATATATTGCATAGTTGTCCTAGACAAAGTTGTCCAAGACAACCTCCTAAACAACCTAAGGCAACCTATGGGTGCTCCTGCACCACTAATGATGCAAATTACTATTTCTGATGCAAATACATCAAACACAAAAAATCACAGACAAATTCAGACTACAGAAATGGATAGAGTAGGACACAATACACCTATGATATGAATTTGGGGCTGAAAATTGAGGACTAAGTCGCACTAGGCGACTGTGTCCAAGTAGGAGGATTCCAAATTTGATTTCACAATCCTTTGATGCTAGATTAGAGCTTTCTATTTCCACTTGTCACACTGTTGGATCATTGTCAGATGTTTCTACAACCGAGTTTCCATTTCTTGTCAAGGTGTAGGGTTTGATTACAATAATGGATAATTGACCTTTAAACTTCTCTCAATCTTCTTCAAATCCAAGACTTGCACATTCAAAGAGAGAGGAAGGGTTGTGCATATAGGGGCTTGCCTTAGTCAAACCGTGTGTTAGTTCCACAACGACAATGTCAATGATAGAAAACCTATCCTTTTGAGGGATAGGGATAAATTATAAAAATTAATTATGAATCGACAATAGATTGTAACTCACCACCCTTCAATGGCTTCCTTGAAGAACCGAAGTCATACAAATCTCCTCAAGGCTTGGATCTTCTTTTCTTGAATTGCTTGGACACTTACAAGGGTTAGTATTCACAAACAATATGATAACATAAACATGGATAAAATCATACACACTTTGAAATGATGCTTGGCTCTTGAATTATTGAAATAAATTACTAAATTTTTTCTCTTGACTTACTTGATAATGCTCTTGACAATAATTCTTGCTTAATTATTCCACTTGTTGCTAGATAGATCTCAAATGATGCAATAACTATGTATTTATATGTAATTATTCCAATTTACTGAAATTTAAATCATGATAAGCGAATTTGTACATTTTAATTTTAAATAATAAAATACCGACATCGAAATATTCAAATTTGGAGCCAAAATAGGGGGACTAAGTCACCCTAGGCGACTATGTGCCAGACCTATTTTTTGGGAATTGAGGTGTTGGGGACAAAGTATTACATGAGTGCATTTGTTTTTTACATGCAATTTGTTAGAAAATAATAAAAGTGGACCACAAAATGCATAATTTAGGAAATTAGGTGTTCAATTAGGTCCATGCACTTAGGGGGAGCAAAACATAGTGTGAAATTGTCATGGTTGACAATTTACAATGCTACATGTAGATATTATTAAGTTGTAAGAATTCCTCCATATCTTTGGTTGGTGATACTCCTATTAAGGCTTGCTCTTCAAACATATTGTAATCATGATTTACTAAATAATACATTGAACTACTCTGGAGTGTGAATTATTTTCTCTTGAAAGGGTTTTCCCCATGTACACTTATGATGGTATATTATTTATTTTATATATTTAAATGTGTTTTTTCTTTATGTAATTGGTAACATATTGAAACTTGCATGAAACTCTCCTTTGAAATATTAGTGTAAGAAGTGTTTTATCATACATTTCTTCCTTTAATTTAGTATTAGAGCATAATTACCTCAAATTTTAGGTATTTGGTAGACATTTTTTTGTATTAATCTTCATTTGAGTGGGATCTTGTGTAGAGAGGGTTTTGATTTTATTGTGTGTAGAGATGAAAAACACATCAAGGATAGAAATGGAGAAGTTCTTAGGCACAATTTTTGAGTTGTGGAAGCTCAAGATGGAAGATTTTCTCATAGAACAAGATCTATGTCTGTAGAATCTAGATCTAAATCTACAACTATATCACAAGGAGGCTGAGACAAGATGTATAGAAAAGAAAAAAAGGTCTTATTATACTCAATTTGGCTGATTTAGTTTTGTTGAATGTGCATGAAGAGACTACTGTAGTGAATATTTAGAAGAATCGTGGAGAAATTTATCAAGATAAATCTTAGTGAATAATATTTTCATGAGAAAGAAGTTGTATGCTTTCAGGATGGAGGATGGTGGGTCTATGGTTGAACATCTAAATTCTTTCAATATGGTAGTTACCTATTTGCATTCCGTGGGAGTGGGACCACCTCATTATGGTCATTGGGAGAACTACCAACAAGTTAAAGATGGATGAAGTGGTTGAATCTTTGATTTCAAAAGAAATGAGAAAGAAGAGTTCTAAGTTGGCTAAGGAGGTCCTAGTAGTTTGTGGAAGATCCAAAGAAAGAGTAAAAAAGAAGGATAATAAGCAAGACAATTCTAGATTGAAGGATAATAAGCAAGATAATTCTAGATTGAAATCCCAAGGGAGATGTACAAATCCTGGTAAGTTCAAGGTGAAATGTAGGTGGTAGAACCCCTAAATTTTTTATGTTCCACTAATTTTTGATCCAAATCTGGCTAGTTCTTTGGTCAAGGTTTGTTGTCCTCTGAATAAGAGTTTTGAGTGTCAAGGGTTTAGGGTATATCATTTTCACTTATGAAACCTTAATCCCTTTGGTTTAATTCTTCATTGATATATCTTGGTCCATGGTCTAATGTTTTCATGTGGTTGGCCCCTTGAAATATTTTCATTATCCTAAGTTGGACTTGCACCTTAGGTTTTTCCATATCTTTGTTACTCATATTACCTAGGCGCCCCCCTTTTAAGAAACAAATTGTGAGCATGTGCAAAAATACTTCACTTAAGTAATCCCGATCGTAAGCCCCCGATGCATCGTGGTTTGTCTCTTTCTCATCGACTTCATTTTCGCGATGAGCGATGCATTATTTTCTTCCTATCGCTAGCTTTCTTCACATCGCTAATTGCTAAGCTTATGCTATAACCATTTGTGAGATGGGTGATGAATGTGCTTAGTTCATTGCGACACCTTAGCACATCGTGTATTGATTACCACTAGCTTCACTCATTCCTGTGACACATGATGAAACCCTTGATTTTGTATAAGGGACACTTGTCTTGATCCTGTGCCATTGCCCCGCTCTTTCACATCGCTACTACACTCTTGTCTCTAAAGCACATAATAATGATGAGAGATGGGCGATGGAGGAAGTCAAGAATATTCTCAAAGATGCTGACTCAAGTCAATACATCGCATAACTTCTTTGCATTGTGGTTCCACTTTCGTATACTCATATTAAATGCACGATGCAAGATGAGTTAGAAAGAGAAAAGAGAGATATACTAAAGGGATATCCCAATCGAAGGGTCGATAATGCATCACGTGTATCCTATGCATTGCGGATGGCATTTTTCTAAAGAAAAGGAAGTAGCGATATGCAATGAAAGGCTTAGACCTTCCTTTCATTGTGTGGTCTCAATGCATCATGGTTTCACCTCCAAATGTGAATATCATTTCATCGATGAGTGATGAGATTATGAAGGGATATATTATGGAATATTCTTCTCATTGTGAGGACTCTTCACATCGCGGTTTTCAACTCTTCAAGGAAAAACATAATAGCGATGAGCGAAAAAAAAGAAAAAAGGAAAGGTCTTTTTATAGTCCACGATACCAGGCGGTCTGTTTTTGGGTCTACAGATGGCTTATAGTATATGGGATTTTCAGACAAGGTTGGTAGCTGAGTTTTAAAGAAACCACGTGACATCACCATAGGACATCACGCCAAGTTTTCACATCACTGATTCATAACAAAGCATCAAAAAGAAAAAAGAACTGGGCGATGAGCACGAAGAACCGTTGATCATGTTTTAAAACAAATTGATCAATGGTGAGAATTCAAAAGGAAATGACTAAGTGTCAGATGCCTCCATGTTTGCTCGCATGAGTTGTCCCACACCATTAATGGTGTATCTACTTGCATTTGAAGACTATAAAATTTTAAAATTACTCATTTTTGCATCACTTTGCAAGAATTTGAAGGAGAACACGAAGAAGGAGACCTTGGAAGTGCAAATTTAGAAGAAAAAGAGCTTAGGGTTCTTGGGTAAGTAAAAATTCTCTCTTTGAGTAATTTTCCTAGTAGGATTGGAATGAGGGTAGAAGTTTCTAGTAAAATTGGAGGGAAATCACAACTTAGGGTTTTTTAAATTGTTGTTCTAAATTGTAAAGGGGGTGAATTGTTAAGCTTAGGTTAGGAAAGAAAATGGGTAGGGTTATTTGTTAAGTTTTTGCTGAGTCAATTTCGAGAAAAATCCTAGTTTCTTCACTTAATTTTGGTTAAAAAGTCCTATCTTTTTATAATTTTTCCACCATTAGTCAAGCAAGTGAAACATCCAAACCAGAGGCAAAGCCTAGGAAACCTAAGGTTAAGGCCGAGGCTAAGAATCTAAAGGTTTCAGAGGCCTCTGAGAAGAGGAAGGGTGCAAAAAGAGATTTTGCTTGTTCATGGAGGGTGACCCTCAGGAGTCCCTTCCTGGGGAAATGTCAGTTGGGAAAAGAGACACTAGAGAAGGTATCATGACTGAAAGATTACAGGATTTGGACAGGGGAATAGGAGAAGTTACATTTCCCCAAAGTGGATGGGATTTATTTCTATATGCCTTCAATAGAAGAGGAGCCAAGTGTCCAAACTGCCACTTGTAGGAAGATGATCTGGGGCAGTAGGTAGTTCCCAACGTATTTGTGGAGGTAGATTTGATAGTAGAGATTGCCAAGAATCACAATTAAGATAGGATTATCCAAAGTGTAAATGGAGTCCCACTATTGGACATATCTAGGAGTTGAACAATGGAGATTTTCAATTTGAATCCCGATGCCATAGTTTCAATCAATTTTGTTGAATTATACTAGGAGTATGAGAAAAATAAGTTTGGGTATAGAAGACATGTGCCGCCTAGGCACAAAAGAAGAGATCAAGGGAAAAAGGATGTTTGGTTTGGGCCAAGGGATATAGAGTCCTTTGAATGTGATAAATTTGAGGATTATTTCAAGAACACAAATTAAAAATTGTGCCAGGTTCTTGCGAAGAAGTGTGATGGAAAGATGAGTGTCCCACTGATGGTGAAGGCCATCGACATCTAAAAAAAGATTGCAACACAACATTTGATAATGTAGCTTATCTTGCAGAGGAAATTCATAAGGATTTGGTGGGGTTAAGGGATAGGAATCATCCCTTGAGTTTCAATTATTATTCCCTGCTGATGCATATGATCTTGTGGATGAGCCAAATGGCATGGAGAAACTCCATCAAGTTGAGGGAGAAAGATAATCAAGATAATGATATTATTGTGCAGATGTGGACACATATTTGGGACCAAAATTACCTAGAGTTCAATTATGCTGCCTTTTGTAATGGGTTCAAATTTGGTGTTTTGGAAAGTTTAGGTCTGAAGCCAATTTATAGGATTTCAAAAGCCATATAGGAAATCCTGAGACCCTTGTAGTTCAAAGAAGGTACCAAGCATGATCACAATTTGGGTGATTGGTACCTACATGCACATTATACTGAAATAAGGGTTTATGGAGCAAAGGTGCCCCCACATTGTTTTCCTGTCTACATTTCTAATAGGTTGGCCTTTATAGAGATCATGTGGCAATTGGCCATGGATAACGAGCACTTAAGGGATGTGAGGAAAGGTTCCCTCATTGCTCCTCAATTTTCTTTTTCTTATTTCATTGTCATCGCCAAGGAAGGCTATGATAAATTTGGAACCACGTTGAACAACCTCAGAATGCAGGTGGATGCTATGATAAATTATGATCCAAAAGGATTTGTGGATAGAGAGAGGAAGGTCAAAGGAATATTTGGTTTTTGTCACCACTTCATCTACAATGAGGATGTTATAAGAAACTTGCCTGCAGATGCTGCAGTTGTGGGAAGAAAGAACGAATGGATATTGATATGTGATACAAAAAATAATATACTAAAAAAGAATCCATTCTATGTTAGCCCTTACACCAAAATAAAGGATGCTTACAAGCAAGTCATGGTTATGATTGATGAATATCAAAATAGGACTTTCTTTGACAAAGTCAAGGAGGCAGAGGAAAAGGCCAAAGTCATCAATTAGAAATATGATGCTAAGATAAGGAGCCTCCCAACCAAATCAGATGTTCAAGATATTCAAGGACAACAATTGGGAGTTGACGAAGAGCCAATAGTCAGTCCTTTGGTTGAGTACTTTGTGACAGAGAAAGTTGGAGAGGTGTAGTATGCAGTGCATGTAACCACTGAACAAGAGGTGGAACAAAGGTTCCCCTCTCTTGTAATAAACAATGCTCTTGATCCTTACGTCCCTAGTAGTAGAATTATAAAATGGGAATATGATGAGGATGCAGATGATGATATCAAAGTTAAGGCTTGCAAAGAGTTCATGAGTGATGAATCTTTTGTTCAAATAAAATAATTTAAATATTTTTTATCCAAATAAAATGTCAAGAAATAAAGAATATAATTGAAAATTCTAAGGCACAAGCAGATGCCTCATAGCAAGAAAAGGTGGAGAAAGTTGAAGAATAAAAGATATTGAGCGAGATTACAACAATAACTCTCATGGAAGGTAGGAAATTGGTTAAGGACAATGGAATTATGTTGTTGCTCGATTGGGACTTTTCCTTAGCAATTGTATTTAGAAATGATCCAAAAGCCTCTGTGTCTGAGGAACATTTTGTCAAAAGAGTTTTTGGCTCTGGATTTAGTCCCAAGCTTCACACACTATCTATTTGGTCCATGACACCAAATATAGGGAAGCTAGATGTTGTCGAATTAGTTGAAGAGGTGATTGGGGCAGTTATGGTACAAAGCACAACTGAAATAACCCTCACACAGGTAGTTAAATTGACGATGCATGCAACAATGTTAAGTGTGGACACAACACAGATTTATCAAGAGAGATATGACACGTTATTGGAAAAGTACAACACTCTCTTGGATTAATGTAATAAGATGAGGGTCACTGCCTCCCATGAAAGCTTATCACAAAGAGCCTTGCCTTGCCCTTCCTCTCCTGAATTGTCTTCATAAGATAGGGAGACTCTCTCTTTATGGATTAAGAGCTTGAAGGAAGAGTTGCAAGTAGAGACAAAAAATGTGCAGAAATCCAAAGCAGCTACAACAACTGTATCCAAAGAAACAATTGATGTCATCTTTCACCATAGGCTCTCATGTGCATTGCATAAAAAAGATAACACCCGGAGTGTGTACAAAAATGTTCATGAAGCACATCAGAGATATATCCAGGTACAAGATGTTTTTCAAAATGTGTGGAGCAATTTAAGTGCTAGGACTGGTTCCCTTAAGGAAATGATGGTTAATATGAAGGATGGCCTAGAAGTACCCACACATATCCTTGACTTAGTAAAAGCAATTTGATTTGTTCAGATACATATCAACTTTCCATGGGAAGTTGGGTGTGCAACTGCATAACAAAATCAAAATGGTTAGAGATTTGGAGGGGTATGGAGTGCCAAATATTTTAAATGAGGAGGAAGCATTAAAGGACTTAAACACATGGAAGGAAGAATTTGGAGATCTCCTCAAGGTTTTCCCTTAGACCATTTAAGCTTTCTGAAAGCCTGATTATTTTGTATTAAATGATACCATCGATGACATGTTTAGAATTGAGCTAAACATGGATGCATTTGTCAAGGAGGCCATAATAATGATGGATGCTAGATACAACCTACATGATTCTAAGATACAAAGGTTGTTGGATGTGAACTGGCCAAATGAGGAGGAATACAATACATGACTTGAAAAGTTTACAGATTAAGCCTTTGATATATCAATGTTAAAATATTGTTTCCTCCTCACTTCAAAGTTGCTGATGGGTTGTTGTTGATGTGGACGTTGTTTCACTTTTTCCCTTTTTTAATGCTTCTATGTTTTGTGTCTTGCAATTTTGGGTGCACGTGGAATAAATGTTTTTATCTTGGAAGGAGTGCCCTCATCAACTAAAGTGCCTTTTGGAAGGTGAGAAATATCTTCACCAATAAATAGAAATGTCTTTTGTCTCATCTAGGATATTCCCCCTCATGGTTTTGTAAATATAACAGTCTTTTGAAATGTAATTATATTTGTCAAATGGAAAAGTGACATGTGTACATTGGCCCGAGGCTTGTTTTTCTCGCTTGTTTTAATAAAAGGGAATTCAGGGCCAACTGTAGGCGTTGTCGATTGATCTCAAAGAACAATTTGGTAAGAGAAAATACATTGAATATAATTGAGTCTATATTTAGGATTAAGAGTTTTTTTTTTCTGCAAACAATTTTTGATAACAATAGTAGAATTTGAAATATAAAGAATGACATAATTTCAAGGCCATTTCTCTCCCGGTGTATTCATCATTTGAATTATCAATAAAATAATCAAGGGTTGTTTTGATGGCATTCATTGTGTTCCAATGAATGTATGGTTTTGTCTTTGTCCTAATCCAAAGAATTGGTTAAATTTATTGGATAAAATCATAGGTTTATGTGATTTGAGTATTAGGATATGATAATGAGTTATGGTTTTGAGTAGTTGAGAAAAATGTTGTAATGCATCAATGTAGAAGCTCTGCGATGCTAAGTGTTAAGTTGTCAAATTTGATTTGCATTTAATTGGACTCTGTACCCTAGGTTAAGGCACTGTTCTGGGATTTGTGTTTGTGTTACAATATTCTTGATAATTCAGAAATAGTACATTCAAATCACTCAATTCTTTAAAATTCTTGTTGAAATGTATAACAAATTGAAGTCTACTATGCTCCACTACTTGTAAAACAATTAATGTGTAAAGGTGTTTCTGAGTCCTTGCATTCATTAAATTGTCAAGTAATTTTGTGATGAGATGATCTGCTATATACAATGTATAGGGTTAATTAGCACATAGGATCTTAAGTACATTATATGGGATTAACCTCCTAGGTTTTGTAGAGCCCAAAGTACAGGAGGAAAGCATTGTTGCTTTCACTCATTTGTTGGACAATCCATCCAAATAGCTGACCATTAGAAGATGGAAATTCCATAGGTTATTTGTGAGATCCGCTTGGTTCACTAAAAACAACCAATAGATTGGTGACTCTGTTGGGGAATAAGCTTATGCAAAATCTCTCGTTTGAGATCAAAATTGTAGAGTCATATATTTTCCAAATATGTGTTTATCCATGAGAAATTTTGTTAAATTGTCCCGCCATTTATCAAATTGAAGTCGCTCTATCATAGATCCAAGTAAATTGTAATATCCTTTGTCAAGTTTCCTTTGAATTGTTAAAGATCCATCTCAAACGTTTCTATATATATGCAAATTTCTACAAATCTGTTCAAGATTCATAATTATTTTGACAATTCCCATCAATTTTGGTTAGCAACTCTAAGTCTGTATGGCAGTGCAATAGAATTCATCATAAGAAAGTGAGAATAGTAGAAAGGGAAGTTGCAAAGAATAAAATGAAAGGAACTAGAAGCAACATGAAGAAACATCTTGAAAGGAAGCTAGAAGAGGAACTGTTGTGCAAATCCAAGACATCATGGAAGGAGAAACATGCTCAAACAAAGTCCACTAATCCCCCAATACCTAAAGTTTCTAATGGTAATGAAGTTGTTCAAGATAAGGAGGTATATAAGTATTTAATTCCTTGTGATAATGAAGAAACCAATGTTATAAATCTCCCTACTACTAGTACTAACCGGTATACCCCTAGTCCTAAAGTTTCAAAAGAATATACACCTTGGAACTTCTGGGATAAACAAATAGATCCAAATTTAATGGCCATAAGGGCTAACCTGGGAAATACCTCTATTTTCACTAAGAAAAACTTCAATCCCAGAGGGAGGCCTAGAAGTTGGACTCCTAACCCTTTTACACAAATGAAATCAATGAATATCATAAATTATATGCCTGAGATTTTTGAATCTGAGGTTACTCTTGAAGATCTTGAGGAGGTAATAAATGATATAACACAACTTCAAGAGGAGGCATTAAGACTTGATGAGTTGAATAGGAAACAAAGCAAGGAAAATGAGTAGAAGTTAAGGTCCGCTATGATGCAAAGAGATCAATTAAGGTGAAGAGCATAAAAGATGAGAGAAATGGTGGATGAAGAAACACCTCCTGAAGATTTCTTTGAATCGATTGTTAGAGAAAATTTTAATAATTTGAAAGTAAATGTTCCTATTGGAACAACTTATACCAACACATATAGTAGTTCCATCATAACAACCAAAGTCTCAGACCATTCTACTACTACACAAAATTCTAAGCCTATAGATATAGGAAAAAAACCTATAGGCTAGCCCAAGCAAGTTGTTCCAACTCAAAACCCAGGTATTTCAATAAAAAATACTTCTACCACAAGTGCTCCAACTAGTTCCATCACCTCAAATGCACCCCTTGACCCTTAAAATTTTAGGTTACAATTGATTAATGATAATCTACAAAAGGAAATGGACAAGATGCAGATTCAAGCTACAAATGCTGAGATTAAAAGGAAAATTGCTTTCCTTAATTCATCAATTACTGATCCACACACATCCACATCCCATCATACACCCCATTCAAAAACTCAAACTATTGGCATGAATAAAACTTCTACATATGGTCATTCCATTCCTATGTACCAACCATTGAATACTCACTCTGGTGGGAAAATCCCTCATAGGGGTGGTGGTGGAAATAGGAACACCCAATCTGGAAATCAGGATGCTAGTGGAGGTGGAAGTGGAGGTAACAATGAAAATGGAAATGGAGGTGTAAGTGGAGTAGAAAATACAAACTCTGGTGGCCAATATGGTGGTGAACCTCATAATGATTAGAATGATCAATTTACCGAAAGACCTACGCAATTGAGCACATATAGGCAATTGTTCTTTGGTAGGATTTATGGTCATCCAAACCCTATTCCTGATGACATTAGAAATGTGTTGGTCAAATTTTCTGGTAAAAATTACACTAGTGGAGAAGATCACTTAAGATCATTTGATAACATGATGGATGGTTTTGAAGTTAATGCTGATGATGTGATGATGAAGTTGTTCATGCAATCACTCATTGAGGATACTAGGGAATGATAATGGTATAGAAGTTTTCTTATAGGAAGCATTGGGTCTTGGTAAGAGTTTAAAAGAGTGTTTAGCGAGCAATATGGTGATAAGGCTGATCCAAGATTTATGTTAAATGAATTTTACAACATCTCTAAGGTCCCAAATGAGATTGTTTCTAATTTTAATGCCAAATTCAAAAAGGCAATGAATAGGTTACCTCAGAATCTAAGGCCAAATGATGATACATGTTTAGTCACCTATTGCAACGCCTTTGATTCCAAAATGAGTTATCACTTGAGGGAAAAACCCTCAAAATTTGAGGGATGCATTCAAGGCTACATTAAACATTGAGAGCAATAAGAGAGCATCGTGTAAGGTAGGGAGAAGGGATGATGCAAAGATCTTGAAAAATCCTAGAAATGATAAATGATCTACAAACAAGGGATCTTCTATTGCAGACAAATTGGACAAAGTTTTGAGTTCTATGAAGGATGTCACTAATAGACTGGATAAGCATGAAATGGAAATGAAGAGCCACAGTTCCAAAAAAATGAAAAGCCCCCAAGACTCCATGATTATCCTTACAAAACTAATTGGAAAAATGGAAATCCAATCCACACTAATAAAAAAACACACAAGATCAGGTTACACTTGATCCACTACAAAAAAATTCTACTAACTTTGCTGATGAAACTCCTTGGTGTTCTATTTGACAATTGCCCCATTCTTCTCACCAATGTGCAGTTGTGAAACTATTGGAAGTTGAACAAGATGCACTGGAAATTTATGACCCTTCTCATGAACATGATGTATAAGTTAATGTAATTATGATTAGATCTAATTTTACTGATGGTGAATTCCCATCTAAGGAGGAGTCTCATTGGCTTGATGTGCAAAATCAAAGGCATAGAGCCAATGCATATCACCAACAAGTTCTCTCTGATGAAGATAATGCGAATGATCATAATGTGTGTACCTTGGAAATGACTGGGGATGATATATCTTTAAGAAGACCCTCGAATGAGGAGATTGAAAATTTGACAGTAGCTTTGGCGACACAAGCAAGAAGCTCTTACCACTTGAGAAACAAGACTGTGATTGGAGATTAAGGTAAGGCAAAAAGTATCTTCATCAAGGAGAAGAATGTAAATTTGAGAATAAAGTGGATGAGGCTAGGGCCAAGGAAGGTAAGGTGGAAAAAATTTGGGCAAAGAAGACTAAAAATACAATGGTTGATGGAGAATTTATATCTCCTGCTGCGATGGAAAAGACATACAAGCATAATTTTGAACTAGAGAAGAAGGAATCTAAAACTAAGGTCAAGGTGAAAGGTCAACAAAAAAAGGAGAACAACACTAAGCAAGGTATGGTACCACATGATTTACCTAAGTACAAATCTATTGACATGCTTTAGATCTTTCTTTCATAAGTCAAGGTTACAGTCCCTTTGCTTGACATGATGAGGAATGAGGAGCATAAAAAAAAAGGTAGTGGACCTTATCAATGTTACTACTACAACTTGTAATGAGACATTCATGTCTATTCCACCCAAAGTGAGTGGAAAAGAATTGAAAGAGAAGGAAGTTGAGGGAGTAATTACTGACATCCCTCAAATTTACTTGGGTACCACAAGTACTGCTTGCCTTGGTAACATAGACCCATTTTTTGTAACTTTGATTATTGATGGGAAGCTGTTAAAAAATTGTATGATAGATTCAAGAGCCTCTTCCAACATAATTCCAGTTGAAACCATGAAAGAGATGGGGCTGAAAATAGATGGTGCTTATGGCAGGTGCTATTCTATGGAATTGAGGGAAGTGCCTATGATTGGAGTAATTAAAGAGCTTCCCTACAAACTTGTTGCATTCCCTGACACATAATTTACCATAAGCATTACAATGGTGGATATCCAACCCAACTATGGAATTTTGTTGTCAAGGAAGTGGATCACCTCCATGAGAGGCAACATGTAGTGTGATATGTCTTATGCTACAATCCCCATTGATGGTAAAGACATCAAACTGGTTAGGGAATCTACAATCCAACACATGATTGAGTTTTCTCTTGAAGAGGATAGAATTCATTTTGTAGATACTGACATCAATGATTTTAGAATTGAAGAGTTACTAGAAGAAGGTGATAGGTAACTTGCACTCTTGGAAAAAATAATGAAGTTGTTAGACAATGGTGACCTTTGGACAATGCACTTTTATGGGGAATTTTTAAAAGACAGGTCAGGTGTAGGGGTGATATTGGTATCCCCTAGTGGTAGAAATTTCAAATTCTCATTCACTCTTTCATTTGTATGTACAAATAATGTAGCAGAGTATGAATCTTTACCACTAGGGTTAAGGTTAGCTTAAAAGAATGGTATTAAGAAGTTAAGAGTCATTGGTGACTCATAGCTAGTAGTGTCCCAAGTCAGATCAAAGTATGCATCCAAGAACAAACACCTGAAACAATATAGAAATGTAGTATGGGAATTAATCGAGCAGTTCGATGCTTTTGGAATAAAATGGTTGGAAAGAGGCAAAATCCAAGTGGTAGATTTGCTAGAAAATATTGCACTCTAGCCTGATGATATAACCTTTGCTGAAATCTTAAAGGTTGAGGTGCAAGCAAGGCCTTCAATCCTTGAAAACATCCAAAACTGGAAAGTCTTCAATGATGATGAAGACATACTATTTTTTTTGACATGTGTGGACCAATATGAAAATTAGTAGATTGATTTTGGAGCGTTCGTTGAGATTGTGGATGGGAAAGAAACAATGTGGAAATGAAGTTATACAAATTAAGACAAATAAGATCCATCTTGTGGATTTAGAAAGGCCTTGACAAGAGAAATGCCAATAAATCCTCCACACATCTACGGGACCTAGAAGAAGTAAACATAGGGACTGAGAGTGCTCCAAAGAAAGTATATGTGGGCAAGAAAATGAAGCCCAAGATCAAAGAAATGCTGATTGATTTATTGAGGAAGTATAGGCATGTTTTTGTTTGGTCTTTTGATGAATTGAAGGCATACAAAGAGGAGTTATTTCAACATGAGATTCCTTTAAAAGTGGATGCGAAGCCCTTTAGGAAAAAGAAAAGGCCCATTAACCCCACCTTGGCACCAAAGATGCAAGAAGAGTTGGTGAAGTTGAGGGATGCTGGCATAATCAAGCCTATCAAGCACTCATATTGGTTGTCTAAACTTATTCCAGTGAGGAAGAATAATGGTGACATTAGATTATGCATGGAATTAAGAAATATTAATGTGTCATTGTTAAAATATAACTATCCATTACCAAACATGGATGACATGTTACAAAAGGTAACTATCTGTGAACTCCTATCAACGATGGATGGGTTTTCTAGCTATAATCAAGTAAAATTTAAGGAGCCTAAGAAATATAAGATTACATTTACTATTCCTTGGGGCGCCTACGTATATGTAAGAATGCCATTTGGCTTAACTAATGTAGGCTAAACTTTTCAAAGAATTATGGATGTAGCATTCTATGATTTTATAGACATTTTCCTAGAAATTTACTAAGATGATTTGGCTGCCTACTCCAAGAAAGAAGAAGACCATTGTATACACTTGAATAAATTTTTTATCAGGGCTCTGGAATATAAAATCTCACTTAATCCAAAGAAGTGTGCCTGTGGAGTGACTGAAGGAATTTTTTTGGGACACAGTGTCAAAAGAGGGAGTGAGAATTGACCCTGAAAGGGTAGTTACCATTGATAAAATCCCATAGCCAAAGAATGTAAAGGGAATTTAGTCATTCTTTGGGAAAATAATTTTTTTGAGAAGATTTGTCATAAATTTTGTAGAAATCACCTGCCCCATATAAAAAATATTAAAGAAGGGTGAGAAAGTAGAATGGAGTGAAGAGCCAAGTAAGGCATTTCAAAGTATCAAGCAAGCAATCAAGGATGTTCCTATCCTAAGGACTCCTGAATTCTCCAAGCCACTACAAATCTTCTCCTTTGCATCTTTCCACACCATTGCTACAGTGTTATTGCATAAAATCAAGAAGGTTTTGAGAAACCAATTGCATTCTTCAGTAAGTCACTTCAAGGTGAAAAATTGAAGTATGACCTAATTGAAATGAAAAGAATATGCATTGGTTAAAGCTATCAAGAACTTCAAAAATTATCTTGTGGGAGCTACGGTTGTTGCATATGTTCCTAGTGCTAATGTTAAGGACATCTTCACCAAGCAAGAAGTCATGTGTAGGAGATGTAGATGGATAAATAGAATACACGAGTTTAACATTGATATTTAGATTACCAGGTTGGTAAGGGGCCAAGTTTTGGCCAAATTGATGGTTGAAACAAATCTAGAGGCCAACCAAATTAATCAAGTAGATTATGTAGATGTGCTACCTATTTGTGACATGTAGACTTGTGATTGGTATAAACACATTATCCACTACTTGCAAACAATGCAATGCCCTAAAGGGTTAACAAATAATGAAAGAAGAACTCTTAAACTACATGAAATTAAATATTTTATCATTAATGGTGAACTGTGGTAGAAGAATTTGGATAGTGTTCTTTTGAAGTGTGTTAATAATGAAAAAGTCTTGGAGATTTTTAATGAGATGCATAGTGGAGTTTGTGGAGGGAATTACATGGTGAAAATAACTACTCACAAAATCTTGAGAGCATGGTTCTAGTGGCCCACAATGTTTAAAGATGCTCACAAGTTAGTAAGGGCATGTGATGCATTCCAAAGATTCTCTGGGAAACTCAAATTCTTAGGGAACTTACCAATAAGACGTATTGCAATCCAAGAACCCTTTCAATAGTGGGGTATTGACTTTATAGGAGAGATATCATACAAGTCTAGTGTAGGAAATTCTTGGATTCTTGTTGCTACTGATTATTTTACCAAATGGGTGGAAGTAATCCCTAGTAAAAAGGGCAACAAGTAAGGCGATCATTGATTTCTTATTGGACAATGTAATAACCAAGTTTTGGGTGCCTGAGAAAATTTTTTCAGACAATGCAATGAGCTTTAGGTCTGAAGATTTTACACACTTCTACGCTAAACATGGGATTCAAACATCTTATTCTTTGCTATATCACCCATAGGGAAACAATCAAGCTGAGTCGAGCAATAAGAGCTTGATGAAGATCATTAAAAGGATAATAGAAAAGAATAAAAGAGATTGGGACTCAAAGTTGAAACTAA
The DNA here is from genome assembly GCA_007115665.2 of Sequoiadendron giganteum. Classification (NCBI taxonomy): domain Eukaryota; kingdom Viridiplantae; phylum Streptophyta; class Pinopsida; order Cupressales; family Cupressaceae; genus Sequoiadendron; species Sequoiadendron giganteum. The sequence continues at coordinate 322,709,553 of CM021100.1, read as the reverse complement.
CATTGTGGGAAGATAGGGTAATAGCTAAAAAAGAAATAAGATATTCCCCATTTGATTTGGTTTATGGCATAGCTACAAGGTTATCCCAGAATAATCTAATGAAGATGTATAAATTTATCTAGGAATATAATGAGGACATGTGTGATGATATGCAACATAGAATTGACACTTTGATAGAGGTGGATGAGATAAGGAGAGATTCTCAAAAGAGGAATGCAAAGTTGCAATTACAGGTCAAGAATATGTATGACAAAACAACCTCTCCAAGGAAATTTGAAGTAGGAAATATGGTACTAATGTGGAATGATAGGTTTGAAGACAAGGGAAAGCATGGGAAGTTTGATGCTTTATGGTTATGCCCCTACCTAGTTAGCAACACCCATGGTGAGGACTCATACTTTATTCAAAACTTGACTGGTTAACTTCTTGAACTACCACTACATGGACAGTTCTTGAAACCATACTTCTGTTGAATTATTTTATTTACCATGTACAATGTATTTTCTATATATTGTGTATATAGGTTTAGTTTTGGTCTGGTTTGGCTTCCTTGTTTTGTGTTCTTTGTATTGGTCTGCTTCAACTTGAGATATTTGAGATATTGCCATTCCTATAGGAGGCATGCGTCCCCAATTGGAGCCACTAGTGGAACCCCTAATTCTTTTGTGTTCCACTGATTTTTGATCCATTTTTGGCTAGTTCTTTGGTCCTGGTTTATTATCCTCCGGGAAAGGGTTTTGAGTGTTAAGGGTTTAGGGTTTATCATTTTCACTTTTGAAACCTTAGTCCCTTTTGGTTTAATTATTCATTGACATATCTTGGTGCATGGTCTAATGTTTTCATGTGGTTGGCACCTTGAAATATTTTCATTATCCTAAGTTATACTTGTGCCTTAGGTTTTTCCATGTCTTTATTACTAATATTACCTAGGCATCCCCCTTTTTAGAAACAAATTTTGAGCATGTGTGAAAATACTTCACTTAAGTGATTCCCATCGCAAACCCCCAATGCATCACGATTTGTCTCTTTCTCGTTAACTTCATTTTCGCGATGAGCGAATGCATTATTTTCTTCCTATCACTAGCTTTCTTCACATCACTATTGCTAAGCGTTTGCTATAACCATTTGAAATATGGGTGATGAATGTGCTTAGTTCATTGTGACACCTTAGCACATTGCAGATTGCTTATCGCTAGCTTCACTCATTCTCGTGATGCAAGAGGAAACCATTGATTTCATATAAGGGACACTTGTCTTGATCGTGTGCCATCGCCTTTCTCTTTCACATCGCTACTACACTCTTGTCTCTAAAGCACATAACAATGATGAGTGATGGGAGATGAAGGAAGAAAAGAATATTCTCAAAGATACTAAATCAAGTCAATACATTGCATAACTTGTTTGCATCGTGGTTCCACTTTCGTACACTCATATCAAATCCATGATGTACGCTAAGTTAAGAGAAGAAAGAGAAGAGAGATATATACCAAAGGGATATCCCAATCGAAGGGTTGATAATGCATCACATGCATCCTATGCATTGCAGATGACATTTTCTAAATAAAAGGAAGTAGTGATACACAAAGAAAGGCTTAGACCTTCCTTTCATCACACGATCTCAATGCATCATAGTTTCACCTCCAAACATGAATATCATTTCAATGATGAGAGTGTAAGAGAGGGGGACCAATCACATCAAGGCTCAGGTTAGAGCGGAGGGCTACCCTAACTTACCTCACTCTAAATGGATGTTTTGAAATAGGGGACAGGAATGATGAGGACTATAAGATCCTTCAACCACTCTACAGACCTGAAATATAGTTTGGGGCTAGGCGAGTCAGTTTTTGGGTTCAATACTGTACCTTAGGTAGCTCTCTACTCGAGGATGAAAGCACGATTCTTACACGATAGTGCAACACGCTGGTGTCGCTTAGGTGCATTTTCATTTGTACGACCAAAGGACCAAAAATGCAGTACAAACCGTCAGAAAACAAGTTGACGGCCTAGCTAGCAACTTCTAAAGGAACAAAACATAATTATGAACTAGGAAAAGTACAAATGGATATGATAAAGTAAGTATATGAGAGCTAAAGTGACAAAGATGATCTCACCAAGGGGCCCGTTCACTAGCTAGCTCCAAAAGCACATCCACTCACACACAAGAAAGAGGAGAAAATTGTTGGGGCTGTATAGGGGTTTGCCTCAGTCAGACCCCCATTTTGGTGTTTCTACCTCCATAGAAAACCAGATAGCAACGAGAGAAATATGCGATAAACAAGAAAATAAAGAAGGAATGTAAATAATACTACAAAATGGTAAAGAGCTACTCTACCAAATCATAAAGGAGAGGAGCGAAATGTTACCACCTCCATCAAGAGCTCACTAGCCAATGGGGGAGAAAGAAGGCTTGAACAATCACCACAACCTTGATTGTGATGGAGGGAGGTCTCACAAGACCTCAAGCGCATGCTGCGATGGGTTGCTTCGCACTTGCTTTGCAGAGTTGATGGAGTGTTGTTGCTGCAATGGAGTGTTGAAGTGCTAGAAATGCTTGAGAATGTGGAAAAAGGATGGACTAAATGCTTAGAGATTACCCCAAAGAGGTTGTGAAGAGATGAAATTAATAAAGGAAGAATGGATTTGAAGGAGAAGAGGGAAGAATCTACCATTTTTGAGGTCGGTTGGTCGAAGAGGGACCTTACAAATTGACCCCAATCGAAAGTGTAACGCCTCTACCAACTTTAGATGCAAGAATCTGCTAGGGATGTAAGTTCGCCGCATGGACGTCTGACAAATATTCTTCTACCGACACAAAGGATAAATGCCAAGTGGAAGGAAAGCGGTTAGTTGATGTGAAATTTTTCCGTTAGATTTGGTTTTCTAAGGTGAGGATGTGTAAAAGGGGAATTTGTGTGAGGGGTGAAAATTTTCTCTTATGCATTTTTCCCCCACTTTAGCGAGCATGAGTACTGATGAGTGCTTCAGTAAAGTAGATCAAAGAGTTGATAAGGTTAAAAATTTATACCTGAACCATCATGGAAGAAAACTGTGATCTGGTGAGCTCGAAAGTGCAGGATAGGAGAAAAGACTCCATAGCCCCGCAAAACTATGAAGCTCCATAAATTACATCGAAGGTTGTCAGACCAACGATGGACAAATCCAACAGGATGAATGCGTCTTACAAGCCTACAAAGCTGCAAGAAGGTGTCCCTCAAGATCTCTCACATGAAGGAAATCCAAAGAAGTAAGAATCTCATAGGCCCATAGACCTACAAGGAGGTATCCCCCAAGATCTCTCACATAAAGGAAGCCTCATGAAATATGTGCCTTACAGGCCTACAAACTTGCAAGAAGGTATCCCCCAAGATATCTCACATGAAGGAAACCCAAAAGAAAGCATCTTACAAGCCTGTGGACCTGAAAGGAGGTGTCCTTCAAGATATCTCATATGGAGGAAACCCAAAGGAAAGAGTTCCTTATAGATTTGTAGACCTGCAAGGAGGCATCCCCCAAGATCTCTTGCATGGAGAGAACCCAAAGGAAAGGGACTCCGTAAAGTCAAATTTGGAAAGCGAATTTACAAGCACACTTGCAAAGTGACATGTCTACCCGTAGATAAATAATTTCAAGAACAAAGCAGCCATGTAGGCAGTCAAGCGGATAGTCACACAAACTGTCAAAAAATTATGAAGCTTTCAAGGGGGTCCCTCGGGAACCTGACATGAAGAGGGGGTCCACTCGTGGGATGCACTATTTGAAAGTGCAAGAAAGATGTTGCTTCTTAAATTGATCCATCATTAAGGATTCCTTTCGAAAGATGTTCACTTCATCAAGGAATTCAAAAGGAAGAAAGGACCCCCTTGTGAGGGAAAGGTAAGAGATGCTTCCACCTCAGAGGAAAGTTATCAAGTTCTTTCTTTACGAACCCATGATGAAGGAAAAACGTGCTATTAGGGTCTAAGTCGAGAATATGATTTTTCAAAAAGGTTTGCAAATGTTCTCAAGAAAAGATTCGTTGGCAACAAATACATTTTTTTAAAATCAAACTGTTATAGAAAAGGCATTATCGTGCATGAGAGGGAAAACTCAAGAAAAGAAGAGCGAATGAGAAAAAGAGCGAAAAATAAATAAACATAAGCATAGGGCACATGGGTGATATGATATTTCAGGGCCAAAGCCTCTCATAAATATATATATAAGTAGAATAGTAATATATATAAATAAACTTTCATCAACCCCCTAGTATATTAGACCACGTGAAGAATGCACAAGAAGACAAAGTAAAAATAAAAAATTGGCTCAACATGGAAGGGGAGCCTAAACGCCCCAATGCTTTGCATCATCCCCAATTTGCCGAAAGTCAAACACAAACATGGAAGAATGCTAATACAAATAGAAGAAGGTTCATGACATAAAATCACTCTTGTATCCCAACACCAACAAGGGTGACAAGCGTCATCCAATAACACATAGCATGATCATGAGGGGAACACATCACAACACACACACATCTAATCTAAAGATAAAGAAGGGGCCTCCCCCTAATAGTGATCGACCAAAGGTCATCTGCTTCCCACTCTAGATCATCATAAGGGGAAGGAGGATGAGCCTATAGTGGCAGAATATTAAGGGGAGGAGCTTCCGACCCTCCCACAGAAAAGGGCTAAGGAAGAAGCCCTTGCAAGGTCTTCTCCGCCAAGCTCTTATGGAGCTAGGGTCAGCGACTTTGCAAAAATCACTGAGAAGGCCGAGACTTCATACAGAGAGTTAAACATGCACTGTACTAGAGTGCCATGTTGTACCTCAACAAATGGAGAGGATTGTGCTTGAGATTCATGACTAGGCTCACAGAGTGATTCGAGAGTAGTGATGAACTTAGGGGAAGTCAGAGCTAGCTCCGTCACTAGGAAAAAACAAGCTATCTTAGGACCACCCTTTGGAGAAGGTGGACACCTCTTGTGTCCTCCATTGCTGGAAGGACCAATCTCTACCTTCTGCTTCATTGGGGGATGTGAACTCCCCACAGACGAGGTGAGAGGTGCAAAGGTAGAGGAGGAGGAGAAAAACACAACAGATACCACTGAAGTGTTTGACATATCTACGAGTTTTGAAAAAGGAGGGATGTATAGAAGGGGCATTAGCAAGGGAAACTTAGGTGAAGGAGAGATGAATACCTGCACCCTTTTGGAGTTAGGCGCACTCACAATAGGAGTTGGGAGCGATACAGAGTTCAGTTGAATGGAGGTAGAGGGGAGGAGAGAGGACAGAACAAGAGGTCTTGAAACAAGGGAAGTCATCTCCTCATCCTTCCTTTCAAGGTGGCTTGCTCAGCCATGAGGGTCTTTCACTGGCGCTGTGCTCATGTGCAAGGCAGTTACTATGAATCTTTAAGCTAGAGGTTGGGAGCTGCAAAGGGATAAAAGGCTCCTGCTTAGCCATGGGAGTGTCCACCACAACTATTTCCAGTGGAGGGATAGTCTCTTGGATGGGAGCAAGAGGAGCTAGTTGAGAAACAACGGGAGGAATCGACTCTAGTGCCTCAACAACGGGCCTCTTCCCCTTTACTACCTTCAGAGCAGAAGAAGTGGGAAGTTGCAAGGGCCAAGACATAGAAGATTCCCCATGGGGAACTTTCTTTCTGCCATACCAAATGGGCCTAGGTTTTGTGGGAAGAATAGGAAGCTCGAATGTGGGATGCTTAGACTTTCACCAAGTGGGCACCATAGGATTCTCTTGCAAGTGCGAAACAAAATCTAATGGAACCACTGTAAGGTGAGGAGGAGCGTCAAGGTGAACAAAGAAAGAGGAAGGAGGAGGACCTTGAGAGGGATTTTCTTCTTCCCTCCTACAAGCCTTGGCGACATCGCTGTCAACTTTTAGGAAAGTTCTATGTGAAAAAATAAGGCGATGGAGGGTACCTCACTTTAGGTGTTAAGCTCCCTTTCTTGTACTTCTGATATGTCTGGTACAAGAGGTCTTTCTTAGGTGGAAGAGGACCAATGGGTGCAAACCAAAAATAATCTAAGGAGTAGCTATCACGTGTGATTGGTGCTTTATAACCAGTGTGATGAATCACATGCACCAAACCCCCATGAATGAACTTCATGCATTTGTGCACAACCGAGAGAACTACACTCATAGATACCAACTAGGGGATACCCAACTTCACTCTAAAGAGTTCAGACCCCAAGATTATGTCAAATAATATATTTACCAACTTAGATTCGACAAGGACTGACAACACGATACTACCTAGGGGAGGTATGAAAAGCCAAATGTGCGTACGGGTGGTGCTCACAAGTGCATTGTACCCATCCTTTTGTAGGAACTTAATTAGCATAGTATCCTTAGTTATGATATTCACCTAAGATGTCAGGTTAGTAAGAACACCTGCTACAATGTTCCCATTGATCTGCACAGGGATATAAAGAGGAGACAATTCTCTATTGAAGCCCATCGGCAGGTTCTGCAAGGTGAAGGTTATACTTGGGCCACCACTCATAGGATGCCTAGAGGGGATAGGTTGATGCATAAAAGAGGCCATCACATGCACTAAATGATACTCTCACAAAACTCCCCAAAGGTTGTGAAATAAGACGGTGACCCACTGAAGGTTTCGTTGTGTGACACTTATGGGACCTTCCAATTACACCTACTAGGGATCGCAGGTTGGGTTTCAAGGTGACAACCTCACAACACTAAAACCTAGAACACTCCTAGAATATGAGGAAAGGAACTTTCAGTATCGCAAAATGAAACCAAAATGGTTCACGTCATGTTCACCAAAAATGTAAGAGAGGGGGACCAACAACGTCAAGGCTTAGGGTCATGGAGAGAAGAGAGCGGAGGGTTGCCCTAACTTACCTCACTCTAAAGAGATGTTTTAAAATAGGGGACAAGAATGATGAGGACTATCAAATACTTCAACCACTCTATAGACTCAAAATCTAGTTTTGAGCTAGGCGAGATGATTTTTGGGTTCAATACTGTACCTTAGGTAGCTCTCTATGTGAGGACAAAAGTGCAGTTCTGGGACGATAGTGCAACACACTAGTGTCTCTTAGGTGTGCCAACGTCCGTACGACTAGAAGACCAAAAATTGAGTATGAACCGTCATAAAATAAGTTGATGACCCCACTAGCAACTTCTGAAGGAACCAAAAAAAATTATGAAGTAGGAAAAGTACAAATGGATATGGTAAAGTATATGAGAGATAAAGTGACAAAGATGATCTCACCAAGGCGCCAGCTCACCAGCTAGCTCCAAAAGCACGTCCACCTACACACAAGAAAGAGGGAAAAATTGTTGGGCCTGTATAGGGGTCTACCTTAGTCCGACCCTTGTTTTGGTGTTTCCACCTCCACAGACAGCCAAATAGTAATGAGAGAGAAATATGCGATAAAGAAGTAAAGAAATAAGGAATGAAAATAACACTACCAAATAGTAAAGAGCTACTCTACCAAATCACAAAGGAGAGGAGCGAAACGTTACCAGCTCCACCAAGAGTTCACTAGCCAATGGGGGAGAAAGAAGGCTTGAGAAGTCACTGTAGCCTCAACTATAATGGAGATAGGTCTTGTAAGACCTCAAGCCCTTGTTTCAATGGCTTGCTTCGCACTTGCTTTGCGGAGTTGAAAGAGTGTTGTACACACAAAATGGAGTGTTGAAGTGCTGTAAATGCTTGAAAATGTGGTAAAAGGATGGACTAAATGCTTAGAGATTTCCCCAAAGAGATCGTGAAGAGATGAAATGAATGAAGGAAGAATGGATTTGAAGGAGAAGAGGGAAGAATCTGCCATTTTCGAGGTCAGTTGGTCAAAGAGGGACATTACAAATCGACCCCAATTTAAAGTGTAATTCCTCTGCCAACTTTAGATGTAGGAATCCATTAGGGACATAAGCGCACTGTGCAAATGTCTGTGCGCCACACGCGTGTCCCCAAAAAATATTATTCTATCGACACAAAGGACAAATGCCAAGTGGAAGGAAAGTGATTAGCTGATGTGGAATTTTTTCTTTGGATTTAGTTTTCTAAGGTGAGGATGTGTAAAAGGGGAATTCGCCTGAGGGGTGTAAATTCACTCCTATACAAAGAGATGGGCTTATGAAGGGATATATTATGGAATATTCTTATCATTATGGGGACTCTTCACATCACGATTTTCAACTCTTCAAGGAAAAACATAACAATGATGAGTGATGGATTTGCAGACAAGGTTGGTAGCTGAGTTTTAAATCAACCACGTGGCATCACCATTGGACATCATGCTAGGTGTTCATATCACTGATTTATAACAAAGCATCAAAAAGAAAACAACACTAGGTGTTGAGCACAGACAATTATTGATCATGTTTTAAAACAAATTGATCAATAGTGAGAATTCAAAAGGAAACAACTAAGTATCAGATGCCTCCCTGTTTACTCACATGAGCTGTCCCACACCATTAATGGTGTATCTAATTTTATTTGAAGGCCATAAAAGATTAAAATTACACATTTTTGCATCACCTTTGCAATAATTTAAAGTAGAACACAAAGGAGACCTTGGATACACAAATTCAAATTCAAAAGAGCTTAGGGTTCTTGGGTAAGTAAAAATTATATCTGTTTGAGTAATTTTCCTAGTAGGATTGTAATTGGGGTAGAAGTTTTTGACAAAATTGGAGGGAAATCACAACCTCTGATTTCTAAAATTATTGTTCTAAATTGTAAATGGGGTGAATTGTTAACCTTAGGTTATTTAGGAAGGAAAAAGGGTATGTTTAGTTGCAAAGTTTTTGCTAAGTCACTTTCAAGAAAACCCCTAGTTTCTTAGCTTAATTTTGGAAAAAAACCCTAGCTTTTTGTAATTTTTCCACCATGAGTCGAGCAAGTGAATCATCCAAACCAAAGGAAAATCCTAGGAAACCTGATGTTAAGGCTGAGGCTAAGTAGCCAGAGGTTTCAAAGGCCTTTGAGAAGAAGGGTGAAAAAAGAGACTTTGCCCGTTTGATGGAGGGTGACCCTTAGGAGGCCCTTCTTGGAGAACTTTCGATTGGGAAAAGAACCACTGGAGAAGGTATCATGAACAAAAGAATATATGATTTGGCTAGGGGAATAGGAGAAGTTTCATTTCCCCAAAGTGGATGGGATTTATTTCAATATGTCTTCAACAAAAGAGGAGCCAAACGTCTAACTTGCCACTTGTGGGAATGCAATCTTGGGAAGTTGGTAGTTCCCAACGTATTTGTGGAGGTAGATTTGATACTGGAGATTTCCAAGAACTACAATCAGAAGGAAAGTATTATCCAAAGTGTAAATGGAGTCCCACTATTGGACATATTCAAGAGCCAAATAGTGGAGATTTCTAATTTGAATCCTGCTACCATGGTTTCGATCAATTTTGTTGGTTTATACTAGGAGCATGAGAAAAATAAGTTTGGGTGTAGAAGAAATGTACTACCTAGGGAAAAAAGAAGAGATCAAGGGAAAAATGATGTTTGGTTTGGGCCAAGGGATATAGATCCATTTGAATGTGATGAATTTGAGGATTATTTCAAGAACACAAATCACAACTCATCTCAAGTTCTTGCGAGGAAGTGTTATGTAAAGATGAGTATCCCACTGATGGTGATGGCCATCGACATCCAGAAAAAACACTCAAAAAAAGAATTTGATTATGCAGCTTATCTTGTAGAGGGAATTCATAAGGATTTGGTGGGGTTAAGGGATGGGAAGCATCCCTTGAGTTTAAACCATTATTCCTTGCTGCATATGATCTTGTGGATGAGCTGAATGGAATGAAGAAAGTTCATGAAGTTGAGGGAGAAGGATGATCAATATAACGATTTGCATGTGTAGATGTGGACACATATTTGAGACTAAAATTTCCTAGAGTCCAATTATGCTGCCTTTTGTAATGGGTTTAAATTTGGTGTTTTGGAAAGTTTAGGTTTGAAGACAATTTATTGGATTTCAAGAGCCATACATGAAATCCTGAGACCCTTGGAGTTTAGAGAAGGTACCAAGCATGATCACAATTGGGGTGATTGGTACCTACATGCGCATTATACTGAAATAAGGGTTTATGGAGAAAAGGTGCCTCCACATTGTTTATCTATCTATGTTCCTGATAGGTTGGCCTTTATGGAGATCATGCGACAATTGGATGCCATGGATAAGGAACACTTTAGGGATTTGAGGAAAGGTTCCCTAATTGCTCAATGTTTTGTTGCTTATTTCATTGTCACTGTCAACGAAGACTATGATAAAATTGGAACCATTTTGAACAACCTCAGAATGCAGGTTGATGTTGTGAGGAATTGTGATCCAGAAGGATATGTGGATAGAGATAGGAAGTTCAAAGCAAGATTTGATTTTTGGCACCACTTCCTCTATAGTGAGGATGTTATAAAAAACTTTCCTGCAGATACTACAGTTGTGGGAAGAAAGAAAGAATGTATATTGATGTGTGATACATAAAATAATATAGTGAAAAAGAATCCATTCTATGTTATCCCTTATGCCAAAATAAAGGATGCATACAAGCAAGCCATAGTTATGATTGATGACTATCAAAATAGGAATTTCTTTGAGAAAGTCAAGGAGGTAGAGGAAAAGGCCAAAGTCATCAAGGAGAAAAATGATGCTAAGATAAGGAGCCTCCCAACCAAATCAAATGTTCAAGATATTCAAGGACAACCATTGGGAGTTGATTAAGAGACAATAATCAATCCTTTGGTTGAGTACTCTGTGACAGAGCAAATTGGAGAGGAGTAGTCTGCAGAGCATGTACCTGTATCAATGTGAATTTGCACCCCTAACACAACTTCCATTTTGCCCCTTAACAATTTAGAAAATCAAAAGTGGAGGTTGAATTCCACTTAAGCCCACTCCTTGCATTCCACTTGGCACCACGTTTGTGTGTTGGTGGGGGCATTTCTATCAGGGACGCCCATGCAGCACGTAGATGTCCACATGATGCGCTTACATCCTTGGCAGATTCTTGTTGCTGGAGACTGCATAGGTGTTACATTTTCAATTGGAAGTTGAAGAGTAACATCCCTCTTCATCTGGATGACCCGAATATGGCCATTTTTCATCCATCTCTTCATAATATCCACCCTTCCATCCATAGGACTCTTCGACAGAAGCTTCAAAAAAAGTTTGAGTAAACGTTTGAGAGAAGTTTTGAGAGATCTTGAGTTCATCACTACACATTTTCTCCACTCTTTCAACACCCATTCAAGCTTTGTAGCAACATTATTTCACTCCATTACAGAAAACCACTACTCCATCACTCCAATAGGGTGAGCACAAGACATACACTACAGAAATAGAGGCTTGAGTCCCTCTCGTTCTCTCCTCCACAAGCCTTGAGCACTTTGGATGAAGGTGGTAAGCTCCTACAATATCTCCTTTTTATTTCGATTGAGCAAGCATGTACCACTTGAAGTGTTTTGTGTTTACATAGCTTTTAGTTTCTTTTCTTTATCATTTATCTCTACTATTCCAATCTTGGCTGTTTGTGGAGGTGGAAACACCAAGACGGGGGTCTGACTGAGGCAGGCCCCTATACAACACCGACAATTTCTCCCTTTATTGTATGCAGGTGGAGAGAGCTTGGAGCAAGCTGGAAAGGAGAGCATTGTGTGAGATCATCTTCGTCACCTTGGTGGTAATACATTTCTTTTATCGTATTCTTATTTGCATTTCTCTTTTCTTAATCTCATTCTATCACTTTAAACACCTCTAGACTAGGCTGATAGTCTCCCTTCTTGAGTTAGAGTCTTGTATTTTCGGTTCTCTGGCTGTACAAATGCCAACACACCTATGAGACGCTAGTGTCCCATGCTGTCATCCTAGAAATGCGCTTTTGTCTTCAGATAGAGAGTTTCCTGAGACATGAATCTAACTCTAAAGGCCAAATCACTTGGTCTCTTTCCAACATTTGGGATTGCACAGTGATCGAAGGACACATAATCCTCATCATTTTCATCCTCTTCATCCTAACTATCCCTTAAACTAAGGTAAGTTAGGGCAGCCTTTCCTCTCTTGGCATTTCATGACCTGGGGCCTTGTAGTGGGTGGCCCCCCTACCTTACATTTTGGTGCACCTGACGTGAACTAACATCAATCCATTTATCGACATCCAAAAATTTTTCTCATATACCTCTTGGTCATTGTACCTTGGTGTGTTGTGAAATTTTATGAGCTTCATGACCCAGTATACGACCTCCAGGCATATTGTTAGAAGAATTCTATGACACCTTCCGATGGACAAGATGAAGGTATCCTCTAGCTTCACTATCGACCTTTTCTCCGGTTCTTTGGTTGGTCTGTCTACACAGGAGCATGTAGCGCGAGGCAAATCTAGATTTTTTGATGATACTGATTGTGTCCCCACTCCTCCTACGTCATCGACCTCCTCATTCGTAGATGAGCATGATTCCGTCTGTATAACTTTTGAGTACGTTGTTAGTCTTGGTAAGGGGTTGGGTGCATTGGAAAATCACCTAGAAGGCAACCTGAAGTTGGTTAGGGATACTAAGGTGATTGGTGAAATAAGATACATGGTGGAAAAAGACCGGACAAATGTGGAAATCTTGGCTTGCCTCGTTGACTTGGCTGAAGCATGTGCCCCCTCGATCTTTGGTCACTTGATACGAGGTGGCCTCTTCGAGGAACATGAGAGGTAGCTAGAGATGTCAGTGCCTCCTATATCTGTGTATATGGATGACACAGTCCCCTTAGTCAATATACCCTCTACTTCTGAAAGTTTGGACATTGTCAAAGTAAATAGAAACCCTTTGGGTTTCCACTTCACTTCTGTCACCTCCAGTGGTGGGGGATTTGGCAGAATGATGGTGAAAGGCTTTGGCGGCGGGAATTTTAGAAGTGGAGGTGGCATTGGTGGAGGCAGTGCTAGTGGAAGTCATGGTGGTGGCTTCGGCTCTGGTGGTGGCTTTGGTGGAAGTCACACTAGTAGTGGCGACATCGGTGGTGGCTCTGGCAGTGATCACGATGGCGGCGTCGATGGAAGTCACATCGATGGTGGCGGTATTGGTGGCAGTTCTAGTGGTAGTCATGACGATGACTCTGGCAGTGGTTCCAGTGGTCCTATGTCTTCTAACGACCCTATTTTGAATACCCTTCTTCATAATATGGGGAAGATGCAGAACCAGCTGGCAAACCTTTCCCATGTCTCAGCCCAGCCTATCCTCCAACCCTTCTTCTAACACAACCCATTTTTGGTTGCAATCCTAAACACTCCTTTCCTGTAAGGGATGGAGATTCCAAAGTTTGAAAAATACGGTGGTAAAGGGGACCCACAGACACCTGTGTTCGCCTTTAAAACCTTGTGCATAGATTTTTTCTCTCATGATGCATTGATGGCTAAACTGTTTCCCCGATCCCTCAAAGATACAACACTGGATTGGTACTGTTCTTTGCTCGATAACTCCATCTTCACATTCAATCAGCTTGTGAACCAGTTCTTGTGATAGTTCCAAGCTAATATCAGACTGAAGATGACCTTCTCAGACCTTATTAGATGCAAACAAGGGGAAAATGAGAATATTATAGACTTTATAGCATGGTACCAAGCACTCTTCTCACAAATCTCGTATCCGTTACCCAATTCTGATGTACAAAAGGTCTTCATAGGGAACTTACAAAGGCCTTGTTAAGAAAAGTTCACCCTCATGAAGTATCCTTCTTTTGCAAACTTGTGTGTGACTTTATGAGAATACAAGAAAATAGTGGTTCAGTTCAGGGGTCTTCCCTCACTCTCCCATTTTGAAGGAAGATCTATCATATCGATCTCAGGAAGAGGTAAAACTGTTGTGAATATAGTAGCCACTATAGATAATAACAACCTCAGATGTGAACGAAAGTTTACGAAGCTATCATAATCCTATTATTCCATCTTTTAGAAGTTGGTGAAGGATAAGATCCTTACCATGCCACCTCCTAAACTAGTTAGAAAACCATACCTTAGCTGGTATGAAGAAAACACTTATTGTAAATACCATTGAGTTAATGAACACGACACCAAACGCTGTATTTGCCTGCATCATGAGATATAGGACCGCATCGAGGATGGTAGTATCCATCTTGATGGAGGAAAATAAAACTCGAACAAATCAATGTTGAAAGGTAACAGTAAATTGTAGATATACACAAACCCATTTCCATCACATTCTACTAGCATGATTATCAATCCCATTAATTCTATTTCTCACCCTGAGGCGTATGTTAACATGGTTACTGTTACCCCCTCTTCTCATCTTGCATCTGGCTCACTAGATGTGACATTTAATTCATAAAGTGTTCCAACCAATAGCAAACCTTCTCCGCTTTATATTCCTGCTCGCCTCAATGGCAACATTGTGATAGGGGTCCTTGTCGACCCCGTGAGTAGAGTGAATGGCATCACGGAGGAGATGTTACTCTTAAAATCCCTACAGAGGGAGGAATATGAAAAAGAAAAGTCCATCATCCACACACATGATGTATTTCTATTAAACCCTATGGATCGATAACGTTGTGCATCCTAGTTGGACCTAGGAGTGTAGACACTGTTTTCGATGTCATCCTCGAGTCAGACCTATTCAAAGTGAAGCTAGGCATACCTTGGCTAGCTTCCATGAATGTGATCACCTCCGTGATTCATAAGTGCCTTAAGTTTTCCCACGAAGGTGTCGCTCATGTAGTGCATGACACTAGATATCAGCTTGTGGTATCCCGTGGAGGATATTTGTTGGATCACTTTTGGCACACTCTAGTCGGTTCACTCCCATAGAGAACAAACCTAATTTACAAGAACTATGTGAAGTACAAAACTAGGGAAAAGGGACAACTGAAGTTGACCCTTCCCGTGGTAGAGCAGCCAACTGCCTCCTCCTCCTGAAAAGGAAAGGAGAAGCTCGCTCCCTCTTGAGCTGATTCATCCACTCCCCTCTCCTGGGAAGTGTACTGGATGAACAAGCCCAGGTTCTACCCACTAATTTCGATGATGCCTCCTTGGAAAAATCCGAAGGTCAGGATATCGGATCTACCTAATGGGTCCCCAAGACCCTGGTACTATTTGTATGATAGAAAGAAATGTTTGCGGAGAGAGTTCGCCCCTCGACCTCTTCTTGTTCCCCCGAACGGGAAAGGATCCACCTCTAAGGTGGAAGAGCCAACTCCTCCCGCCGTTTATGAATCTTCCCCTCCTCCTTCCATTTAGGAATCTACCCTTCCATTGGATACAGTCATGGAGGACACTCCCATGGCTGAGCAGGACCCTTCTATCCCTTCAAAAGTTTTGGATTTTGGATCGAAGAGTTGTAGAAACCACCTTACGCGCAAGCGTAAGTGTCAACAAAAGGCTCTCCTAGCTGAGAAAGCCACCTTATAGAAGGAGGAAGAGAAGACCACATCCTGTTGTTTCCTCCTCTTTCCCTCCTTCCATCTCTGACTCTCTTCTAGCTCCTGCTATGAGCGCACATGTACCCGAAAGGGTGCAAGTGTTCATTGCTCCTTCAATAGAGCCAACCTTGTTGACTTCCATCCCATGTGTCTTGCCTCTCCCAAAGCCCATGGACATGTTTACACTTCGATTGTGTCCACTATAGTTCTTTCCTCTTGTTCCTTGCCACTCCTTGTTTCATCTGTGGGGAGCTCACCTCCCCCAATGAAGAAGAAGGTAGAGTGTGGCCCCTCTAGCAATGGAGGACGTAAGAAGAGCCCACCTTCTCTAAAAGGTGGCCCCAAACTTACCTGTTCTATCTTAGTAATAGAACCGTTCCTAGCCTCCCCTGAGTCTGTCACTGTTCTTAAGTCTCTCGGCAAGCCTAATAGTGAACCTCGGGTGCAAACTCCTCCATCTGCTGAGGTGAAACATGGCACTCCTGTTAAGTGCATGTTTAACTCGGTGGATGAAGTTCTAACCTTATCAACAATATTCGCTAGGTCATTGACCCTGGATGCACAAGAGCTAAGTGACAAAGACCTTATAGGTCCCTTTGCTTTGGCCTTTATTGCGGGAGGATCAAAAGCTCCTCCCCTTAACATTACACCATTGCAGGCTTGTCTTCCTTCCTTCGATGATCTAGAGTGGGAAGTTGATGACCTGTTGGTTGACCAGTGTTAGGGAGAGACCCTCTTCTTAATCTTTAGATTAGATATGTGTGTATGTCATGACATGTGCTTCCCCCATGATCGCACTATATGTTCCTAGATGACCCTCATCACCCCTGTTGGTGCATGGATACAAGCGTGGTGTTTGTGTTGTAAACCTTCCTCTATAGGTGTCATCATTCTTCCATGTTTGTGACTGACTTTCGATAAATTGGGGACGATGCAAAACGTCGGGTGCATTTAGGCCTCCTTCCATGTTGACCCAATTTTTATTTTACTTTGTCTTTCATGCATTCTTCCTGATTTGGTTGGGGATTGATGATCTTTCGCCTTTTACCGTAGTTACCTACTATATATAAATAAAGGAAGATCCAACCCTGCATAAATAGATCCCCTTGTGCCCTTTGTGTGTGATCTATTTTCTTTACCTTTTCACTTTATCTTTCTCTCGTATTTGCTTGAGTTTTCCCTTTCATGTGTGACAATGCACCTTCTACATTACTTGGTCTTTAGAAAATGCATTCATTTCCAAAAAAATATTTTCTCGAAGACCCTTCACACATTTCCTTGTTAGAATTGTATTCTCAACCTAAAACCCTAGCAGAACATCTTTCCTTCATCATGGGTTCATAAAGAAAGGACTTGGAAATCCTCCTCTGAAGTGGGAGCGGTCTTAGTCTTCCCCTCGCATGAGCACATCTCATTCCTTTCAAATTCCTTGATGAAGTGAACATCTTTCAAAAGGATTCCTTGATGATGAATCAATTTGAGAAGGAATACATTAAGCTTTTTGAATAGCATGTCCCTTGAGTGGACCCCTTTCTTTTCACACTGGGATCCCAAGGGACCCCTTCAAAAAATCTTAGCAAGTTCTATGGCGTCTAGCTTGGGGGAAACCCAACTAGACTTGTTTTAAATCTTCGTGTCTAGTCCGGGGTAGCCCGACTAGACAGTCTTTGCATCCTTACGTCTAGCTTGGGGGCAGCTAGACTAGACTTCACTTTTCAAACAACGCATCCCTTGAGTGGACCCTCCTTCCTTTTGAAGGGTTCTTGAGGGATCCCTTTGAAAGATTTACAACTTAGCGATGGTCTACATGACTTTCCATTCACTGGCTTGTGTGGCCACTTCCTGATGTGTTCTATCTACAGGTAAACATATCACACTCTCTAACTCTGTGAATTCCACTTCACTCGGTCTCCCTCATGTGAGAGTTCTTGGGGGATACCTTCCTTGTAGGCCTGTGGGTCTGTAAGGTGCTTCACTCAGTCTCCCTCATGTGAGATTTCTTGGGGGATACATTCCTTGCAGGTCTGCGGTTCTGTAAGGTGATTTCCCTGGTTTCCTTCATGTGAGATTTCTTGAAGGATACCACCCTTGCAGGACCGTGAGCCTATAAGGTACTTTTGTACTTCAACTTTGTAGTTCCGCAGAACTATGAAGTCCTCTCCTGCACTTCCAAGTTTACTAGACCGTGCTTTGCTTCCTCGTTGGTTCAAGTATACATCTCTTACTCTGTTACTTCTTTACTGCTCTACTTTACCGAAGCACTCATCAGTACTCGTGCTCGCTAAAGTGGGCAAAAAATGTATCAACATGAATTTGCACCCCTAACGCAAATTTCCTTTTGCCCCTTAACACTTTAGAAAATCAAAAGCAGAGGTTTAATTCCACTTAAGCCTGCTCCTTGCATTCCAGTTGGCACCTGGTTTGTGTGTCAGTGGGGGCATTTCTGTTAGGGATGCCCGCGCGACGAGCAGACATCCATGTGGAGCAAATATGTCCGCGTAGCGTGCTTACGTCCTTGGCAGATTCCTACGGCTGGAGACTGCAAAGGTGTTGCATTTTTTATTGGAAGTCAAAGATTAATGTCCCTCTTTGGTTGGTTGACCCGAATATGGCCGTTTTTATCCATCTCTTCATAATCTCCACTCTTCCATCCCTACGAATCTTCAACAAAATATTCAAAAGAAGTTTGAGAGAAGTTTTGAGAGATCTTGAGTTCATCACTACACATTTTCTCCACTCTTTGAACACCCTTTCAAGATCTGTAGCAACATTATTTCACTCCATTGTAGAAACCCACGACTTTATCACTCCAACAGGGAAAGCACAAGACAAACACCGTGGAAACAAAGGATTGAGTCCCTCTCGTTCTCTCCTCCACAAGCTTTGAGCACTTTGGACAAAGGTGGTAAGCTCCTAAAATCTCTCCTTTTTCTTTTGATTGAGTAAACACGTACTGCTTGAAGTGTTTTGTGTTTACGTAGCTTCTAGTTTCTTTTCTTTATCACTTATCTCTACTATTCGAAACTTGGCTATCCATGGAGGTGGAAACACCAAGATGGGGATCTAACTGAGGTAGGCCCCTATACAACCCCAACAATTTCTCCCTTTATTGTGTTCAAGTGGAGAGAGCTTGGAGCAACTGGTGAGGAGAGAATTGTATGAGATCATCTTCGTCACCTTGGTGGTAATACATTTCTTTTATTGTATTTGTATTTGTATTTGCATTTCTCTTTTCTCAATCTCATTCTATAACTTTAAACACCTCTAGAATAGGCTAATAGTCTCCCTTCTTGAGTTAGAGTCTTGTATTTTTGGTTCTCTAGCCGTACGAATGCCAACGCACCTGTGAGACACCAATGCACCACATTGTCGTCTTGGAACTGCGCTTTTGTCCTTATACAAAGAGCTACCTGAGACATGAATCTGACTCTAAAGGCTGACTCACCTGGTCTCTCCCCAACATTTTGGATTGCAGAGTGATCGAAGGACACATAATCCACATCATTCTCATCCTCTTCATCCTAACCATCCCTTAAAATAAGGTAAGTTAGGGAAGCCTTTCCGCTCTTGGCCTTTCATGACCTGGGGCCTTGTAGTGGGTGGTCCCCTTACCTTACAGTACCCACTAAGCAAGAGGTGGAACAAAGGTTCCCCTCTCCGATAATATACAATGCTCTTGATCCCTATGTCCCTAGTAGTAGAATTGTAAAATGGGAATATGTTGAGGATGTAGATGATGATATCAGATTTAAGGCTTGCGAAGAGTTCATGAGTGATGACTCTTTTTTTCAAACAAAAGAATTTAAAGATTTTGTTATCCAAATAAAAGGTCAAGAAATAAATAATAGAATTGAAAATTCTACGACACAATAAGATTCCTCACAACAAGAGGAGGTGGAGAAAGCTGAAGAAGAAAAGATACTAAGTAAGATTATAAAAATAACTCTTGTGGAAGGTAGGAAATCGATTAAGGATAGTGGGATTATGTTGTTTCTTGGTTGAGACTTGTCCTCAACAATTGCATTGGATGTAATTAGAAATGATCCAATAGCCTTTGTGTTTGAGGAAAATTTTGACAACAAAGTTTTTGGCTCTTGCTTTAGTCCCAAGCTTCACACACTACCTATTTGGTCCATGACACCAAATACAAGGAAGCCGAAGGTTGTCAAATCAGTTGAAGAGGTTATTGGGACAGTTATAGTACAAAGAGCAACTGAAATAACCCCCACATAGGCAAGTAAACTAATGATGCATGCAAAAATGTTAAGTGTGGACACAACAAGATTTCTCAAGAAAGATATGATAAGTTTTTGGAAAAGTATAAAACTCTCTTGGATGAATGCAATAAGATGAGGACCATTGCAACCCATGCAATCTTATCACAAAGAGCCTTGCCCTCCCCTTCCTCTTCTGAATTGTTTTCACAAGACAAGGAGACTCTTTCTCTAAGGATTAAGAGCTTGAAGGAAGAGCTGGAAGAAGAGAAATAAAATGTGAAGAAAGCCAAAGAAGCTACAAAAACTGTATCCATAGAAATAATTGATGAAATATTGTAGCATAGGCTCTCATGTGCATTGCATAAAACAGATAACACTTGGAGTGTGTACAAAAGTGTTCATGAAGCACATTGAAGATATATCTAGGTACAAGATTCTTTTCAAAATGTGTGGAGAAAGTGGAGTGCTAATATTGGTGCCCTTAAGGAAATGATGGTTAATATGAAGGATGACCTAGAAGCACCCACACACATCCATAACTTAATAAAATCAATTGATTTGTTAGGAGAAATATCATATTTCCATGGGAAGTTGGGTGTGTAACTATAGAAAAACAACAAAATATTTAGAGATTTGGAGGGGTATGGAGTGCTAAATATTTTAAATGAGGGAGCATTAAAGGACTTCAACACATTGAAGGAAGAATTTGGAGATCTCCTAAAGATTTTCCCTCAGACCATTTATGCTTTTGGAAAGCTTGATTATGCTACATTGAATGATGCCATCGATGACATGTTTAGAATTGAGGTAAACATGGATGCATTTGTCATAGAGGCTAGAATAATCATGGATGCTAGATACAACCTACATGATTCTAAGATATAGAGGTTGTTGGATGTGAACTGACCAAATGAGGACTAATAGAATACATGGCTTGCAAAGTTTACAAATTAAGCCTTTGATATATTAATGTTAAAATATTGTTTCCTCCTCACTTCAAAGTTGCTGATGGGTTTTTGTTGACGTGGACGTTGTTTCACTTTTTCCTTGTTTTAATGTTTTAATGTTTTGTGTCCTACAATTTTGGGTGCACGTGGAAGAAATGTTTTTCTCATAGAAGGAGTGCCCTCATCAACTAAAGTGACTTTTGGAAGGTGGGAAATATCTTCACCAATAAATAGAAATGACTTTTGGATCACCCAAGATATTCCCCCTCATGGTTTTGTAAATATAATGGAATGTAATTGTATTTGTTGAATAGAAAAGTGACATGTGTACAGTGGCTTGAGGCTTGTTTTTCTCCCTTGTTTTTATTAAAGGGAATTCAGGGACAATTGTACGGGTTGGTGATTGATCTCAGAGAACAATTTGGTAAGAGACAATGCATTGAATAGAATTGAGTCTATATTTAGGATTAAGAGTCTTTTATTTCTGCAAACAATTTTTGATAACAATACTAGCATATGAAATATAAATAATGACATAATTTCAAGGCCATTTCTCTCCTAGTGTATTCATCATTTGAATTATCAATGAAATAATCAAGGGTTGTTTCAATGGTCTTAATTGTGTTTCGATGAATGTATGGTTTTGTCTTTGTCCTAATCCAAAGAATTGGTTAATTTGCTTGGATAAAATCATAGGTTTATGTGATTTGAGTATCAAGATATGATAATGAGTTCTAGTTTTGAGTAGTTGAGTATAATGTTGTAATGCAACATTGTAGAAGCTCTGTGATGCTAAGTGTTAAACTATTGTCAAATTTGATTTGCATTTAATTGGACTCTGTACCTTGGGTTAAGGCATTGTTATGGGTTTTGTGTTTGTGTTACAATATTCATGATCATTCACAGAAAAATACATTCAAATCACTTAATTCTTTAAAATTATTGCTGAAATGTATAACAAATTGAAGTCTACCATGCTCAACTTCTTGTAAAACAATTGATGTGTAAAGGAGTTGTCAAGTCTTTGCATTCATTAAATTGTCAAATAATTTTTTGATGAGTTGATCTATTATCTACAATATGTAGGGTTAATTGGCATAAAGGATCTTAAGTACATTGTATGGGATTACCCTCCTGGGATTTGTAGAGCCTAAAGTGCAGGAGGAAAGCATTATTACTTTCACTCGTTCATTGGCTAATCCCTCCAAATAGGTGACCATTGGAAGGAAATTCCATAGGTTATTTGTGAGAACCGCTTGGTTCATTGAAAAACAACCAATAGTAGGAACTATGGTAAATTTGGAAATATAAGAAGAGATTGTAAGGAGGAGAAAATAAGAAGAAAAAGGCAGATTTTAAAGATGAGTTTGAGATATCCTCCTAGAATGAGGGTGATTTTTTGTCACTACCTTGGCTATGCATGCATTAGAAAGTGTTTGGTTAATAGAATTTGGAGCCTCTTTCCATATGACCTAACATAGAGGTTGGTTTAAAAAATATGAACATGATGGTGGGAATGTGTACCTTGGAGATGATTCTGATTTGAATTTTTTCAGCCATAGTATATTCTTGATCCGATTACTTGATGCAAAAATGAAGAGGATCAATGGTGTATTGCATATCCCAAGTTTAGAATGGAAACTAATTTCTATAAGTAAAATGAATGATTAGGTGTGTAGGTTGTTTTTTCAAGTGAAGGGTACAATATGGATAGAAGGGATATGGTTCTTGCTAAGGGTTTTCAATTTGACACTCTATTTTAGATAGATACATGCACAATTCAATGCGATAGTTTTTTAATTTCTATTGTCAAGATATCTCAAGAATATTCAACTTCACCATTGTAATCTATAACAAAGAGGTACATTGTTTCTATTTTTGATGGTCATGATTTATGGATACCTAAGGTTTCTCATGCTTTAGAGACCGCTATCAAAAATAAAAAAATGTTATGGTACCAAAGAATGGGTCACATAAGGATGATAGTGTCGTAAATTGTCACCCTTGATAAATTCACATTATATTTGACACCCTAATTTGTATAAATAATTAATTATATTCATAAATAATTCATTTCAGAGCCATATTGGGAAAATAAATTTAATTCTCCAACATCTCAATTTTTTAGAGTGGAAAAGACCTGAATAAGGGTGGTGGTCACCCTAGTCTTGGGAAATAGATATCAAAAAGTTACAAACTCTATTGTTAGCTTTAGGTGTCTTGAAAATAATACCTTGTTGGTCTGAATCCAAAAATCAGTTGGGATATATATATAAACATGTCTTTCCCTATCATTTGAAGATCTATTATGAATTATTATGAGCTATTATGATAAATTGATGAACATTTATGATTAACATACATGAAAATTATTCTCTACATACTTTATAAAGCTCTCTGTTGTGTTATGTGGACTAAATCTTGTAGGTGTTAAATTCAATTCATTACTTATTCATAATATTTATAGAAACACATGGTGTGACATCACTTCAACTAGGGTTTTATACCTAAGGTAACTTTATCTTATGTTATTCCATTTAAATTACTTTCATTATTATTTACTTTACATTTTCTCTCTTGAGGGAACACGATATATACCATCATCATAATTTCTATTGTGGAGATGGGAACACCAACACATGATTTGAATGAGGCAAAATTCTATACAACACAACATTTTCCCCCCTTTTGTGTGTGCAGACCCAAATACAAAATTTTGACAGTGATAGTTTACAGAAGGGTAGAAAAGAATGTAACTAAGTGACATGGATTTTGAACAACCCAAAGCCCTAGAACTAGGGCAGCCACCACCCTTGTCAAACCATTCCAAGCTTTACTTTCTGTGATAGGTGCCCCTTTGTCTACACATCTAAGATATGTACCCATTTAAGTGATCTTATATTTTTTCTATGCGATCATTCATATTTTTAGATTAGGGCTTATATCAATTAGGTTAATCACATCACAATCATAAACCATATTTGATTTACTTGTTTAAGGAATTATATTTTATGAGTATGATGTGATTAACCTAATTGATATAAGCCCTAATCTAAAAATATGAATGATCACATAAACGAAACAAAACATCTCTAAAATCGGTACAAATTTGATATGTTCAGACAAAGAGGCACTTGTCACAAAAAGTAGAGCTTAGAATGTATGGAATTGGGTGGTGAATACCCTAGTCCTAGGTTTTTGGGTTGTTTAGAAGTTAGGTCACTCAATTATAGTCTTCTCTACCCTTCTGCTACCTATCATTGTCGAAAGTTCTAGATTTGAGTCTACAAACACAAAACAAGGGGAAAAGGTTGTGCAGTATAGGAGTTTTCCTCAATTAAATCCCATGTTGGTGGTCCCACCTCCACAACAAAAATGATGATGATAGTATAAATTACATGCCCTCGAGGGAGCAAAGGCAGAGTAAAGAATAATGATTGTAATAAATGGAATCAGGCAAAGCTACCTTAGATACAAAAGCCTTGTTGAAGTGACTCCACACCATAGTTTTCCTTAAGGAGTTGATGAATAAGTATTGAATTACCTTAAAATACTATAAAGGTTAGTCCATACAACACAACATAGAAATGTAGCAAGAATGCAGATAATAAGTCAAATGTATGTTCATAAATGTTCATCAATTTATCATAATAGCTCATAATAATTCATAATAGATGTTCAAATGAGAGGAAAGGAATTGTTTATATATGCATCCCGATTGAGTTTTGGAGTTAGGATAACAAGGCATTATTTTCAAGACACCTAAGGACGAAACTAGAGTTGGTAAATCTTTGAGAGCTAATTCCTAGGACTAGGGTGGCCACCACCCCTGTCCAATTCTTTTTCGCTCTAAAACTTAGGATGTTGGGGAATTAAATTTATTTTCCCAATATATCCCCTAAATTAATAAAATATGAATATAATTATTTGTATATGCAAAATAGGGTGCTAAACCTATTGTGAAATTGTCAGGGGTGACAATTTATGACACTACATTAGTTCACTATAACTTATGATGATCAATATTTTTTCAACACTCATTTACTAGTCACCTTATATCCCCCAAATAAATACACATAATAATTTTAACTCAATAGTAAATATATATTATTTAAACTTTGCACTTCCAAAATAAGTACACCTCAAAACATACATGTCCTTGAATTATCACTTGTAACTTATTTCTAATGAATTCAACCCATCACATCTTTTAATGTAGGGTGATACTGAGGAAAAAAAAAAGTGTAGTCTTATTTTATTTTTAGGGGGCCTACTTGGGGATCTCATCACCCCAAAAGATGAACTCAACTCCAATTTTGAAATAGAGTATAAATAGTAGGGGTTGAATTAAAAGACAGTTCTCTTGGAAGTTATAATTTTTTCATTTGTGCTAAGCCCCCAAGAACTTTATACCTTGGGGAAGTGACAAAGGATGGATTACTCTGTTCTCTCGATTGTTTGAATTTCTTGCACTTTCAATTTCATGGATTAGGCCTCATGCACCCTTGAGGTATTTGGAAGACATCTCTAGATAAGCCTTGTATAGCCTAGATTAAGACCTTTCAATTGTTGTTTATTATGGTGCAAGATACAATATCATGCTTGAAGCTACTCACCCCATACCTTCTTGAGTAGAGGTAGAACCTCTTTGTTCAAGGTGTAAAAAAATCCAAATAAAGGGGAAAGTTCAGCCCTTGTGCCACTAGGACCTTACTTATCGACTCTTTAAAGAGAGTCATTTTATACTAATCTTAAGGTATTAAGAACTAAATTCTATGGTGGACCCACACTAATTTATCACTCCTTTTATTGAATAAATTTAGGATTGTTATTATGTCTTCTTGTTTGAGTGTTGTATATACCAAAGTTATTATTCATAAACCTTCACTATCAAGTTTGATTCAAGTCCAATTTGAAGTCCTTTTTGCTTGTTTTAAAACACATTTCCCATTGGTATCCTTGAAACATAAACTTTGAAGCCAAACCTAAGATAAGAAAAATTTAGGGAAAAACCTTTTTATCCTTGGTCATCCTAAAAATAATTTCCCAACATCTTCCACATCAACCAAATACCTTTTCCATTTCACATTGGTCAAACTTAACCAAATCCCTAGTCATTAATCCATTGTCCACACTTCAAATTATCCCATTGTCTAACCATACACAACATACCTTTGAGGGAAAAGTACACATCATTTTGTCACTCATTATCCACCTAGTCATAATCCTTGCCACCTTTGAGTCAAATTCAAGAGAACATTAGGATACCATTGATCATCATATCATCATCATCTTTTATCCACATCATCTCTATAGTCCAAACCGATCATCAATCCAAATCTATCCTTGGTCATATAGTTAAAAGCATCAAGTTTGGATCTCTTAATCAAAATCACCACCTTAGTCGAGTATTTGGAACCTTTAATCATCCTAAGGCACATTGTTTAATCCTTGGAAACTCTACACCAATTCGTATATTCTAAAAAATCAAGCCATAATCAATTCATCCTAGACTGAGTTTAGTAATTCAAATACATAGTCTCCCTAATCATCTATTCCCATCCTTGGGATCATCCTAATCATCCAAGTTATCCATCCATGTATTCCATCTGAGTCATCTATCAAGTCCACCTAGGGTTATCACTTTGATATAGTCACCATAAGTCAATCATAATAATTTTTAAAATGTAAGGACCAAACTAAAATGATGGATCCATATCCCACACAAGTAAAAACCAAAGTCATAATAAAATCAAGCCAAAAGATCATAATCAAGGGAAAATACAATGCCATGAGCCATCTAGATGAAAACCTTTTCCCAAATAAAGCCAAGTATAATAATTATAATGAAATTATCTATCAACTTGAATATGATCCTTATGATGATGAGGATGGTCTTGTATATCAACCTAAATTGATCCTTATGATTATGAGGATGATATTATCTTCCAAATTGAATATGATTCTTATGAGGATAAGGATGATCTTATCAATCAACCTAAATATGATCCTTATGATGATGATCAAAACATTAACCAAGACACCATTGATGAGATCCTTATGAAAACAAAATGCAAAAAAAATGGTAAACTGCATCGGTTTCTACACCTACAGTTGTAATGAACTTCGTCACCGGCCGCTTAGACCAGTGGCACCACCAACCGGCCGCCGGTCAGCCCAGCCCCCATGGGCCCCTCTGCTCTTTGCGTGCGGTCATATGGGGGACCGAGCACTATGAGCCCAACCCCCCCCAGACTCCCAGTACCTGCTGCGATCCTATGGAAGACCAGGGGATCCACCCCATCCCCCAGTCCGCCAGCCCCTGGTTGCACACAGGACCAAAGGCTTATTTTTTTTAGCCCCTTGGGCTGCATGTAGGCCAAATTGGCTATTCTGGAGCACTTTCACCAAATCGGGCATTACTTCTGCGTACGGAGTCATTTTTTTGAAAACGAGATATCTCGTTGGAAAGCTAGTTCCAAGCCTGTTTTGTTGGTGTAGGTTATTTTTCCTGATTATGTTCCAGTTTTATGTTGCAGGTCCTTGAACTCAGAACTTGTGTTTTTCACTCTGGAGGGCATATCTTTTGACTCAGTGATCCTTTTTTTTCCATTCTTGCGGCATTGGAAAGCTGGTTCAGTCCTCTACATAGATCTGAGGTCTTTCTTAATTTTTTGTTTATGAATTTTTAGGAATTCTCTCCTTTTACAATCATTGGGTATTGTAATAAATGAACTTATATAAAGTTCCATCGAGGGGGTTTCTCGCATAATAATCTAATTAGAGTGTGCATGCACTTTGATCTTCATTCTATTTTGATGGCAACTCACATGGGTTGTAATCTGGTTTCTTAGTTTCTTTTGGCCACATTTTTGTCTTAGCTTGACACATATCAAATTCATATCGATTCATACTTTAGATTGAGAGCCTATGGTTAATGATCCGCATCGAATCCATCTCAGTTTGAGGGCCACTAAATTTGTGGTTAATGTTCCCGAGTATTTATGGTACTTGTTCCCATGGAATATTTTTAGTCTTAGTTTGGCATCGGCATCGAGATTCACGGCTTCCAGATTCTATCATCATTCATATCATCTACTATTGCTTTATGGATTCCAGGGTTGTTCTAGTTTGGAGTGTTCGAGTGTTCTGTGGCATTGGGTCTACTATTTCTTTTATCATGATTCCTTGAGTCAATCAGTGACTCTCATATGATTTTAGTAGTAGACAAAATTATCTTTCCTCGTTTGCCATATTTCGGTTCCAGTGTTACTCTACAGTGTTCTTCCAGTGCTTCTTTGCAGTAGTTATCTCATTGTAGGGGGGTTGTCCCACTGGGCTTTCCTTCTCTACCTCATTATTGCATTTGTACATGGGTACCTGATCAAGCCTTGTTGCCGGGACCCATTCACGCTTTCTTGCATTCATCTTAGTTTTAGGTGCATGCTTATTTAGTCTCCCTAAGTTTCACTTATGGGTGGGTGTTAGTGTAATTAATATTTAATTACACTTGCATAACTTTACTTAGGTTTTTCTTAGGTAATAATTAGTTTACTTAATTAATAAGTAAGATTTATTTAGTTGAGCTGTATTTAGGTCAACATTAGGGTTGCATACATTGCTTTTATAAAGAAATTCTCTTATTGTAATTTCTTAATTCTGAATATTATCAATTTGCACATTTCATGCAAAGCTTTGCTTTTTTGATGTTTTTCTCTTTTGTGGAAGGTGTTTAGGTTTGCATGTCTGATCTAGGGTTTCTAACACCATATACCCCACCATCAACTACCATATGCCTCAAATCCAAGACCTCCCATCCAAGACCTCCCAAGAACTAGCCATGCCATGAACCAACATCACACATCAATTACTCATCCTTATCGCACATTTGGAAAGGAAAAAACACTCCTAAAATAATATCCACCATCCCCCCAATCTATGTCATTTGAATGCTCTTCACCCAAATCTTTTAGATCATCCACATCTTCCAAATTATTTACATCTGCTTCCTCTAAATAATTATCAGCCAATTTTTTTGATTCATCCAAATCTACTAAAGATTTTTCCCAAGAACTACTCACACGGGATAAACAACAAAAAAAAATCCAAGAAATCCATGTCCACAACATCTATCCATGAGTCTCCTATCACTATACCTATCCTAGATAAAATTCCATCAAACACTACCATCTCCATGAGTCCATCCACATGGGAAGATAATCATAAACATTTCATGACATCCATAAAATCCTAAAGGAAAAAAATTATATAAGAGTCATAAGGTCCAAAGATATCCCACTAGCCCAAGCGTATCATTAAATATGTAGGAACATATATCACACATTTAGTTGACATAAGAAATATCAAAGCAACACAAAGTGCATCTATCTTGTCTAGGAAGGAATTAAGGCTATATCAATAGATTTCTCTAAAGAATGTCACAACTTTCTCCCAACCAAAGAAAGATCATGTTATTTATAAAATACCCAATGATGATCATGACATTCATGCTACTCCAATATTTGACAAAGGTCCAATAGATGATCATGAAACCCATCACAATAAAATATTTGATCAAGATCCTATCTATGATCATGACATCCAAAATTCAATCTTTGATCATGATCCTACAATTGATTCAAAATCTAATATGATCCTTTAATATACCTTTATCCCATCCATGACCATGAAATCAAACATGATCACATTACTCTTGAAACTCCTATTTCCCAAGATGAGACACTTGCCTTCCTTAGGCACATAAATAGCCAAAAAAATGATTGGGATCCCACCATGCATAATGATTCACAAGAAAAAGTTAATCACATTGAGAATTTCATTGATCAAGATACCATGATGGAAAACAAGGAAAAAAAATCATCCTACGATCTAGGTTCAACCACCTTCATATAGTTGAGTCTTCTTGCATAAGAGAACATAGATCATTCCACTAAGTCAAGGTTTCATAATGATGGATTTGAATCTTAATTCAAAAGAAAAATATCCTATTCCACATAAAATCTATCAAAGAATGGGTTACAATGGAAAAGGTTTAGGCCTTCATGAACAAGGAATTATAGAAGCCATATAAATATATGAAAATGATGGTTATCAAGGTATTCACTACACATATCTAGGAAAGCAATCATATGGTGACAACTCAATGATAGTTGGGGCAATCTCATCCAATGAAAGAATCAAAATAGAGGTCATATGTAACTCTTCCATAAATCCTTCTTCCATCCATGATGCTCACATCCCACATCTACAACATCCCAAAACCCTTGATTGGGACCAAAAACATCATCCATTATACAAAGTGAAACATTCCCATGAAATAAAAGATTTCTATTTTCTAACAAAGAAAAAGAAAATGCAAAGTCCATATCAAAATTAAAACAAATTAAATAAATTATGCATCCAAAAATAAGAAGAAATAAAAGAAATCAATATGGATCCCAATGAAAAGTAAATTAATGAATCCAATCAAAGTGAGCCATAAAAATAAATCCATATATCAAAATCCACATATCACTTACAATAGGTGTACACCACCTTCAAACTTTTCATCCAAAACTTCACTATCCAAAGAGAATGTTAGTTCCAATCCTAAGCCAAATCCCAAATCCAAATCCAATTTTACTACCCAATCCCAACATCTCTCATTCCAATCAAAACCTTGAATCTATAAATCCAAAATCCTTCAATCCACATACCCACCTCCAAAAAGCCACTTATTGAATCCAAAATCCAAAACCCAATCCTCACCTCCACCATCTAAATCCACACAAGTTCACCCTAAATCTAAACCAAAACCTATAATCCACCACATCCGTGTAACCACACTTACCACAAGAGTTATTTTGGCACACTATCAATATGCTTATATTTGGACAAGGCCAACCCAACTATCAAAGAAAATCATCACAATTGTGGCTTATATATCAATGCAACTATTGTAGAAAAGCAACTCTATATGGTAATATATAATTTTCATATCATTAATGAAGCATCCAAATCAAATACATCATAAATCCGTGCACATGATACCTAAAATCCAAAATTATACAAAAAAGAAAATTAATAAATCAACAAAATTCTAAAAAAATAGAAAAAAATAAAAAAATCACAAAATAGTAAATATAATAATAAATCCATCCAATGGTGAAAATAACTTTTTGTGGCATCTTAAGCAAGTACCATGATGAAAATCCATTCATTGGCATCATGTGTAAGTCAACTAGCTATGTGGAACTTGAAATTGGAGGCAAGATGTCTCATCCGTTTCACCAAACATATCCGTCCTATCATGTCATTCCATCATACCCATCCAACATGTCCATTTAGTCATGCCTCATCCATACTTCTTTCTCACCTCGATCTTAACAATAATTGGGGGCACATGATGTATACTTTGGAAAACTATTGGCATAGTCATATTTTATCCTCACACCATTTACTATCACTTTATTGCTTGGATAGCACTACCCAACCCATATCTTGGATAAAAAATATTTGTCCTATGTGATGTAGTCCTTGAAACATATCCCCCTAAATCCTTCCATCATTCCATATCCTCTCCACTCCATCCAATTTGTCAACTATTCCATCCAAACTATGTTTAAAATCCTTGTCTCTAGGCTTGGATTATCCCTTTCTATTGGTTCCAACCAATGAGAAACAAAAGAAAACACTTATACTCAATTTTTTTTTATCTATGTTGAATCCCTTAAATCCAAGAACACCCCATCCAAAAATACCCATAAAATTTGTTCCTTTTCTTGCTACAATATTTCTAATATACAATCAATCGAATAAATCATCATAGGGATATATCTTTCTCAATTCTTGCATTGTTTTCAGGATGCGTCTTTCCCACATAAAAATGCTATCTATAACTATGGATTTTTCCTGCCAGATAATGTTAGCAAATCACATGCATATTACATAAATCCACAATATTCAATGAAATGCAAAGGAATAAATAAAGAACAAAAGGAGAGATCTCACCCAGTCCTTAATCCTCCATGGCTGACTTCCATTGTACCTTCTAGCTTGCTGAAGTGTGAAGTGTTGCCCTCAGATTTTGATGAGCAAATCTATATTATTGACTAGTCCTAAGGAAAGTGTTGAAGGATTTAAGCTACCATGCAAGATGTAAAATCCTATATGCAAAGTAAAATGGCTAAATGACGAGAAGATATTAGGCTCAAGAAAATATTTTGAACTTTCAAGATATTAAGAGATTAAGAGATGATAAAATGAAGACAAAATTGACATTTTATAGAAAATGCAATTTTGGATGGATGGATGAGATTAAAGATTAAGAAGTGCCCTAGAATCTGTGGTCAAGATTCAAAATAACAACCTCTTAATTAGGGTTAGGGCAACTTTAGGGTGAAATTCAAATTGAGTGGATGGGATTTAATTTAAGAAATTAAATCAAGGAAAGAGAATAGTTGTGACTGTGAGATGAAAATTAGTAAGTAGAAAAAGAATGAGTTAGAAAATCAAGTTATTTTAGAAATAACTTAATTTGTAGAGGAAAATGTTATTTTGAAATTAATATTTTAAATTAATTCCAAAATGGTGAATTCATGTGACAGTAAATAATAATAATTTAAAATTATTTACTTGGAAAGAGGGAAATTGCCAATTTAAATAAAATGCTTTTATTTAAATTTAGAAAGAAAATTAATAAGACAATTAAATAATTAAAATTATTTAATTGTGGAGGAAAATTAGAAAGTGGGTAGTTTTAAATAAACGATTTTATTTAAAATTAGAAAGAAATTTGGAGAGGATAATAATTAAATAAATAATAGGAATTTATTTAATTATGAGAAGACATAAATAATTAATGACGTATTAAATAAATAAATAAAGTTTATTTATTTAAATAATCAGGAGGAAGTAATGGACTAATAGTAATTAAATAAATTTAGGAATTAATTTAATTATAGAGTGACATAAGAAATTAGCGACGTATTTAAATAATAAATGTAATTTATTTATTTAAATAGCCAGGAGGAATAAAAGACGTGAATTAATTAAATAATTATTTAATTAATAGTTGACATTGGACTATAGGACATAATTAAATATTTTAATTATGTTGAGACGAAGCATGATAAGATGTATAAAAATGTGGTTTGCGAGTCTAGGCCATTTTTATGTGTCTACACTATCATCATTAATCAATCAATTTTTAGCTTGAACATGGGAAAAATCTAATCAATCCTCATCATTAATCCTTGGATCTAAAAAATCCATCCAATCCCATATTCCCATATACCCTTGGCTTCAACATGTCATTGGATGCCAATTTGTGTATTTTGTATGTTTTTGATTGCTTTCTTTTATGGGTTTGTGTTTGTTTGTTTCCTATAGTCTTAGTGCTCCACCAATCACACCATCATGGTATCCTTCATCCTTCATATGATGGTGTGGCTATGAAAAAATGTATATTGGATCACTATTATATTTTGTAATTTCTTTGTTTAAGAGTCAATCTATATGTACATGGTGCATTGTCATCGTGATCCCTTATATCATGATACATAAACACTAAGTGCTATAAAAAATGAAGGTTTCTCCTTGCACATGAAGTTACTATGATAGGATGTATTCTCATCCATTACATCCTTTAGCTCATCATTTATCAATAATTCCAATCATGTTTCATTTTTTATATTACATCCTTGTGATATTTCATCATCCAACATGTACATCCATGCCAATCCAATCCAATCCAATCATCCTGGTGGAATTAATGCAAATACACAATCCTTAATCAATCATTTATTCCTATATTCATGACATGCACATCATCCCAACATGATCTCTCTCAAGTCACCTTTTATCCTTTATGAAATATATTTTCTTTTCAAGATACCTATTGGTTTCCATTTCACCTAGGGGAATCTCTTCCATCACCATCCCTAATTGACTGGGGAAACTTGCCACCAAAGCTTCATTCCACCCCATCCTAATTTTTATTCTTATTTGACACAATACCACTTAGTTGCATTGTATAAAAGAGGGAAAAATGAAAACACCTAAAATATTCCCTAGGTCTATTCATCATCACTAGTTCTATCATTCAATCCATAATAGACCAATTTCATCACCTAGGCCTATATCCTATCATCTAGTCCTAATTAACCTAAGACATATCCCTTTCACCTAAAGTCGATCACTTAAATTAAATAATCTTATTATTTAATTTATCACCTTTTCTATCTCATAAATAAATAAATACTTATTTCCACCTTTTATCCACCTCACCCATGTGGCTAAAATAATTAAATAATAATTTTATTTAATAAAGCATATATTCCCTCACCACTTTCTAAGAATAATGGGGACCTAGGAACTTTTTTCCTTGTGCTCCATTATCCTCTCAACACATTCCAAGAATATTGGGCACCTAAGAACACTTTTCCTTATGTTCCCATTATTCTCTCAACATATCCCAAAGTTATAACATTCTTAGATGCACATGTCATTAATTTCCCCCATATTCACAACTATTTACTAAATTTGGTAAGTTAATACTAGCCATTCATATTATAAATACCTTCATCTCCACCCTCCATCTTCTCCTAGATCATAGGGAATTCCTCACAACCATTCTGCACCCTTGATCTCACAAAAAAATCTTAGCCATCATTCCCCATTCCCAAAATCTATAAATTTGTGCATTCTTTCATCCAAATCAATTAATTATCACTCATTCTAAGCACATGCTAGAAAATTGGCAATCTTCAAGGAAGGAGCATCCACATACCAATCATTCAAGGAACAAATCAAACCACAATAGAGTCATGGGTAATATTTTGAGTTGTTCTGAATTCTATTGTGAGGTGTATATAGATGTTTTGCATGTTTTGAATATGGAGTTCACATATTAGTTTGCTTTCATTTATATTTCAAAATCTAGGCATTACAGATATCATCGGTCATATTGGTGAACCTTATAGGTAACACCCACACTCTACCTAAACACCATGATGTAAATGCATTTTCTATTGCTAAGAAATTATAGATTTGTCTTAATTATCTATAATGGGAGACCACAAAAATATTTTACCTCATTACATGTTTAACACTCTAATGATGTTACTAAATTAAAATGGCTTAGTTTTTTTGGCTCTTTAAACTTAGCTAAAAGTTTTAATATGTTTTATTTTACTTTATCAAATTTAGAATGGTGACTATCTAATCTAGTTAAGGTTGGACTTATGATCTTATGAGATTAAAATTATTTAAGAAACACCCATTTAATGTGTGAAATTGGTTTGAAAATGAAGAAATGATGTGGTGTCAATATTGAGTCTAATGAATTAATAATTTTTTATTTCCCCTTGATGAGGAGGGAACCAATATGTTGTAATAGGATCATCAAGATTATCAATGTGGCTTGAGAAGATTGATAACTAATTAAATGCAAGTATGCATGATGAAAATACTAACCATATTGAAGGTGAACCTCAAGTAAGTAAAGATGGTAAGAGTGTACATTTAAAATATTGTTAGTGGTAATCTTTAATAATATGAATTTCTTCAAAGATAAATTAGGAAGGATAAATAAATATTAAATATAACTTATGATTTTATTATTCTTGATAGGTATACTCAAATTCTAAAGTGAATTAAGTAGGATATCATCTATATGAATTATAACCAATTAAAAGATGAATGTTGATCCTAATTAAATTAGAAAACAAGTATGATTACCTATTATTAAGGTGCTTTAACTATGCATATATTGGAAATATTGATGTTGTGATAAACGTGCAAGAAATTATTGTCAATGGAATAATTGTGACCTTATGTCCTAGGAAACTAATGTTTTGGCTTTAACAATAATTTCTTACACATTTATCACAAAGTGCTTTAACAATAATTTCTTGCACCTTGCTAAATAATTGTGACCTTGTGTCCTAGGAAACTAATTTTGTGGCTTAATATGTCTAAGGTTTTCTTTTTGGTGATAAGTATAGCTTATTGTGATATTACTACCAGGATTCAACTATGTAGCTTTACGAGTCAAACTCATTGAACCATGTTTCATGAGTAGTTTTTCACAAGAACCCATATCTCATGATAGTGAATGGTCCACTTGACACTCATTGCATCTAGGTGATGCTCATAGAGGTGAAGTAGTGGGCCTTCTTGGGAGGTCACCCATCCTAGTACTAGTCTAGCTCAAGTGTGCTTAACCATAAATTTTCCCCAAGGTTAATCCCACTTAGCTTGAAATCCCATTTGTAAAACCTTTAGAAAGTGTTTTACATTATGAACCATTCATTATAGAGCCGCTTTAGCTCATTAATTGATAAGTGGGATGTATTTTCCACGGTGTATTTTCCACTTATTTTGCAAATGGGGTTGCAAGATAAGTGGGCTTAACCTTGGGAAAATCTCTATGGTTAAGCACACTTGAGTTGGAGTAGTACTGGGATGGGTGACCTCCTAGGATGGCCCAATGCTTCACCTCTGTGAGCATCACCTAGATGCAATGAATGCTAAGTGGAACATTCACTATCATGAGAGATGGGTTCTTGTGAACTACTACTCATGAAACATGGGTCAATGATTTTGAATCATAAAACTATATGGCTGAATCTTGATAGAAATATCACAATTCGACATGCTATGGAAAATACCTCCTACTTATCAATTGATGAGCTAAAAAGGCTCTATAATGAATGGTTAATAAGGCACAACACTTGTTTAAGGTTTTAAAAATGGGGCTGCAAGCTAAGTGGGCTTAACCTTGGGGAAAAATCTATGGTTAAGCACGCTTGAGCTGGAGTAGTATTGGGATGGGTGACCTCTCGGGAAGGCCCAATGCTTCACCTCTGTGAGCATCACCTAGATGCAATGAGTGCTAAGTGGACCATTCACTATCATGAGAGATGGGCTCTTGTGAACAAATATTCATAAAATATGGGTCAATGAGTTTGACTCATAAAAATACATGGTTGAAATTTTAAATTAGGTGAGAAATAGGGCTTGGATGAGAGTAAATAAATTAAAAAATTAAAAAAATAATTATTTAATTATAGAATAAAAGAGGGATATGAAATATTAAATAATTGAAAATAATTATTTAATGATAGATTGAGGGAAATGGTAAGTAATTACATAATTAGAAATAATTATTTAATTATAGAGGAAGAGAAATGATAAATAATTAAATAAATACTAATTTATTTAGTTATAGAAGAAACAAAATTTAATGAATAATTAAATAATTAAAAATAATTATTTAATTATAGAAGAAAGGGGAAAAATGAAAATGTATAATTAAATGAATACAAATTTATTTAATTATAGAAGGAAGGAGGGAAATTAGTGATGCAATTTAAATAAATTGGCATTTATTTAAATTAATCAAAGAACAATTTAAAGATAAATTGAATTAATTAAATAATTTAAAATTATTTAATTAACAGAAGAATATGACATTAGGAAATAATTAAATAATTAAAATTATTCAATTATGCAGAAAAGACTTAAATTAGTGTGAAAATGTTGCTTGTAGGCTTGGGACATTTTTTAGTGTCTACAACAACAATAATCAGTACATCAAGAATCATCTATATTCAAAGCTATCCAAAGCTCTCTCGCTCCTCTTTATTAGGAGGAGGCTAAGGAGGTGGTGGGCCTATGACCTATTGCTGCTGCTCGACATGTCCCTGAGACCCTTATGGTTGTTGTGCTCCTTGAATCATCTATTGAGAGGGTCATCATGTACTGATCCACCATCAGATTGTCTTGCCCCTACTACAATACTGTTCATAAAAAATCTCACTTGTCAATGCTTTATAGGTATTGCAGCCTGATATAAGGTACGATAATATGTGGCCTCCTAGATGAGAGATATCATCTCTTGTATATGTTGAGTCATGGAGATCATAGACCCCTTCATGATAACTAGCTAGGTCATGCGAGGCCCACTCTATGTCTCTCTAAGCTATAATTTGAGCAACTTGTGCCTCTTCTTTCTGGTGGAGGGTGATCTCCACATCTCACTCTACTGCATGTTGGTCTCTCTCTACAAGGGTTTGATTCATCTTTTAGGCATGCTAGTTCTCTCTTTGTGAGGGGCTGATCCCTCTCAATCGTCCTTTGTATCAATTGATTTGTTAGGCCATCTCTCTCAATCTTGTACCCATCCCGCTCTTTATAGGAATGATCTCTCTCAGATAATGCCAAGACTAATCTAACATCCTGATCATCATCACTCATCGCCTCCTGCTACTGAGAGGGTACATGTGGAAAATATTCTTGCTAAGGGGGAGCTTGATGTGGGGCATCTTATTGTGCCACCTAATCCTACTAGTCTCCTCTTTGAGCCTCTTCCTCATCTCTTTGTCTCATAGGTCACTCACACTTAGGCTTTTCCTCTCTCCTCTTGTGCACACCTACTTCTCTAGCTACATCATTAGGATGAGTAAACCGTAAGGTCTCTTTGTACCCACCATGCATCATAATTCTAGGTCATCCCTGCATCCTCTGGACCACCTGTCCATCCACATGTCGGGGATCCATCTATCCAAAATTTATCAATGTTACTTGGGGCAATGCCATGCCACCCCACTATATAATATCTATAATAGTATGAAATCCATCTAGGGCAAGTACCTCTCTAGGATATGAGGAGTGCGACCAATAAGCTAGTATGTCTATCTACAATATGTGAGATACAAATGGTCATCAATCCACACCTCATATCATAGCCATGGTCTCCATATGAATTGTGCCATATCATTGAATATAACTCTCCAAATCCTCTTGTGTGTCACCATAGAAACATAGAGGTAAACAAACGACTCTCCAACCTCTCTCTTCAACTCTCCAATCGGTTGAGTCATCGCTATGTGCTCCCACACACACATGTGGAGTAGTGTAACCCCTGTTGATAGGCTAGTGGCTGCTCTGTATGTCACTTGGTGCATGTCATGATATAGATGTGCAAGGATACAAGTTCCCCATGCATATGTGATGCCATCTACAACCATGTCCTTGATCACATATCCCCATCCAATAGAAAATAATCTAAATTGTCGGTTGGGCATAATAGGACATATGATCAATCTTGCTAGAATCAAGATGATGTCATCAACCTCTCCCATGAAAGGCCTCAAGTTGATTTTTTCATCCATAATCTCAAGTTCATCCTCACCCAAAAGTCTCTCTAAGGACTTTTCTCCTCTATCCATGTCATAAATGAAATGGACACCTTCAATAGGTACCCTTAGGATGCACCAACGATCCTCCAAGATGATAGTACACTCTCTAGTGGGAAGGTGGAAAGTTGTTGTCTCCAAATGCCATCGCTCTATGAGCACAATCATCATAGCTCTATGTGTCTAAATCTCAGGCATGTATGCCATGTACTAAAGCCCGATCAATGATAGAAACTCAATCTTGACCTCACCCAAGAGGGCCATCTACTCCAATATCTGAGGTCTCCACTATCAAGAGTAGATAGGATGAAGTACCGCATGCAAGCATAGCACCCACAACATCAATTTGTTAAATTTTTGATAAAAAATCATATCTACTTCAAGGAAATAAAAAAACACATCACTTCCTGCAAACACGGTAATGAGTGACAGTGATATTTGGTCTCTTTTTCAAAAGTGTCATTCCCCCAATTTCAAATGTGAACATGTTTTCAAATGCATCACTTTATGAGCAAACAATCGTGACAAGGTACCCCAATCATGCTATGGTAACCTAAACACGCTACACTATGAAAAAGGTGGCATTTTACAATTGAAAACATGACATGTCAGGTTACAAATGCATCGATTCATGGATCAAGATGTTTGTTTCCTTACCTTTAGCTATGCATTTGAAAGCATAAAACTATGTGCAAAAGCAAAACAACTTGGTATGTACTGGGGGCCTGCTCCTGCTAGCCTCTGGAACTATCTAACTTGGTTTGCATAGTGTGCGGCATGAGAAATGAGGGCCATATTGAGAGGTGTCCATGCAAACTAGATGCTCAGAGCTCTGAAAATCTATAAAGCAAAGTGTGCAAATGAGGATAATTTGAGCCCAAATGCATATATATGGACCCAAACCCTAGGGTTTTGCCCTTGGCTACCCTTTTAGCCTATTTTTCAACCTTGGTTATCAATTTTGATCACTTTCTAGGCTTCCTAGGACTTACTTGTCATCCTCTTTTTAACAGATCTAGTTTTGTTGAACCCTGTCGTGATCTCAACCCGAAAATTAATTTTTCTGGTCGATCTCCTAAGGGGATAGCTTACCATCCTTCTTTCATTTGTTAGAGCAGAGTATGGCATCAAGTAATTTTTTAAAAAATTTCCAAGGAGCATCAGGTCTTTCAGACAAGACAACATGTACATTATCTCAAAGAGAGGTAAAATGCAGACACCTGAAATTGTCTTAAGCATATCACAAATATCAATTTCACCTTTTAACATCATTTTCCTCATTATCACCCGATTCCTTCAAATTAATTAAATAATTTCTAATTATTTGATCAAATTCATCTTTTTCCTCTATTAATTAAATAATTAACGTTATTTGACAATTCATCATTTTCATCATTTTCTTACTAATTTCCTCTTTGATTGAATAATTTTGAATTATTTAATTAAATTCATTTTTCTTCCTTCCATCATGATTAAACCATTTTTATTATTTAATTAAATATAATTTTCCCTCATCCTAGGGTATGTGCAGGATCATCATGGAAGAAATAGGCCCTTAAGTGGCAATGAAAATTCAGAAAAATCAGAGTTAGGCAACTTGACGTAAAAATTTGAATAAGTTATCTATATTATTTCAAAAATATGTAAGAATAGAATTTGTAGAAAATTGAATGTAGTTTCTAAACTACTAGATATATTTTAAAAAAATAAAAAATCTATTTGGTGAAAATTTGAAATTTCAATGCAATAGTTCTTAAATTTCAAGAAAAAAATAAGAAGTAGGTGTCTTTCTGATCACCCGAACCACAATAAAATGATAATATTTTTTAATAATATTTTATATATAAGTAGAGGACTCATGTCCCAATGTGATGCATATTTTTTTGTATTTTTTTTCCAAGTAAATAATTAATTATGAATTTTTTATTACAACTTTTAAAAAATATAAAAACTTGTGTGTTTGACCACCTTAACTTGGTCAAAACTTCATGAAATTCAATTTTTTTTTAATCCTATAGTATGCAAAGCATAGAATGTGACGCATGTTTTGGATTCAAAAAATATGATACGGTTTGAAAGATATAGATGTTTTTCAATCAACCTATCAATCAGGACTTTAGTCGTAATTCAAATAGAAAATGAATAATAATAATTTATTAAATTCAAAGTAAAGCATAATTTATATTGGTAGAAAGCTGAGAATCTCCTTTAAAAAACCTTTTCGTTTCATCAATTTAGGGTAAAAAAAAAGTCGTCAGCCACATGGGCGAAGTCTAGAAAAGCAAGGTAAGCTGTGAAACACATTTTTTGTGTTGACTTCTTAGGATTGGCATGTCTTAGCCAAATTCAGAAGCAAACCCGAGGCTAATCCCTAGGTAGTAGGTTTTGTGTCAGACATATCGGATATCCAATTTTTTTATATATAATTACAAAAAATCTAATATAGTTTTTAATATATGATTTAAAAAATTGAAATTTTTAAATCAGATATCCGATTTGAATCAGATATCTGATTTATTTTATATATAATTTTACAAAATCTAATATAGTTTGTAATATATGATTTGAAAAATTGCAATAAATAATTTATAGTTTATCTTAATATATCTAGTTGAGAATATACAATATAGTTTATAATTCAATTAATTTATGATAATCTCTTACAGAATTATGTATAATATTTAAATATTGTTTATATATTCTAGTTAATGTATAAATATTTATATATATATATATATTAAGTTAATATATAAAATATTATATAACTAATGAATATTACTAATATATTAAATATTTAAATATTCTCTCTTTCCCTCTCTCTCTCTCTCTCCCTCTCTCCCTCCCTCCCTCCCTCTCTCTCTCTCCTCTTCCCCTTCTCTCTCTCTCTCCTCCTCTTCCCCTTCTCTCTCTCTCTCTCCTCCCCCCTATTTCTCTCCCTCTTAGACCCTTCTTCCCCTCTTCTCCCCTCCCTCCCTCTCTCTCTCTCTCTCCCCTCTCCCTTCCCCCTCCTAATT